>PVJX010019455.1:0-34852 GCA_004027295.1 Dolichotis patagonum | reverse complement strand
TGCAGTTTTATCATTTACAGCACTTTCTTTTCCTTTCTTTTTTATAATAGCAATTACACATTTTGGGTTTTATCACTCCTACAGTTCTTATTACTTTTTACACTAGAGATACAATGTGATATTTATAAATGTGATTCTTATTCATTTCACTAATGAGGGTAGCCTCAAGTTGTCTCCATTTGCCTATGAAGGCCTCAAGATCATCCTTATTATAGCTGAGTAATATTTCATTGTGTAAAAATACCACATCTTTTTCAGCCACTCTGCAGTAGATGGGCATTTTGGTTGTTTCCAAGATTTAGCTATTACAAATTGTGCTGCTATGAACGTGGGTGCACATATATCACTGTGATATGACCTTTTCAGTTTCTCTGGGAAAATACCCAGGAGGGGAATAGCTGGGTTGAATGGAGCTTCCAGTCCCAGTCTTCTGAGAATTCTCCATACTGATTTCCACTGTGGTTGCACCAGTCTACACTCCCACCAAAAGTGGAGCAGTGTTCCTTTTTCCCCACAGCCTCGCCAACATTTGTTATCAGTTGATTTCTTGATGGCAGCTATTCTTTCCAGAGTGAGATGAAATCTCAGTGCTGTTTTAATTTGCATTTCTCGAATGACCAGTGATGGTGAACATTTCTTCATGTATTTATTTGCCATTTGTGTATGTGAGAACTGTGTGTTCATCTCAGATGCCCATTTTTGGAGAAGGTCTTTGAATTTGGAGGCTTGATATTTTTCAATTCTTTATATGTTCTTGATATAAGTCCTTTGTCTGAGGGGTTGTTGGTTAAAATTCTTTCCCATTCTGTGGGTTTTCTTTTTACTCTGATGGTGATTTCTTTTGAAGTGCAGAAACTTTTCAATAATATGAGATCCCAGTTGTTGATTCTCTGAAGTGTTTCCCATGCAGTTTGCATTTTGTTCATGAATTCTCTGCCTTCCCCTATGTCTCCAAGACTTCTACCTACCTTGTCTTCCAGTAGATTTAGTGTTTGTTTTAATATTTAGGTCTCTGATCCATTTAGACTTTAGTTTTGTGCATGGTGATAGGCATGGATCTAGTTTCAGTCTTCTGCATGTGGAGAGCCAATGTTTCCAACACCCTTTATTAAAGAGGCTATACTTCTCCTAGTGAACATGTTTCTCACCCTTTGTCAAATATCAGGTGGCTGAGCGTCTATGTAGTTGTGCTTGCATCTTCTAATCTATTCTATTGATCCTATTTTTTTCCAGTACCATGCTGATTTTATCACTGTGGCTTTGTAGTATAGTTTCAAGTCAGGAATTGAGATGCCTCCTGCCTTGCCTTTGCTGCCCACAATTGCCTTTGCTATTCTAGGTTTCCAAATGAATTTTGGGAGTGTTTTCTCTCAATCTGTGGGGTATGTCAATGGTATTTTGATTGGGATTGCATTAAATCTGTATAACAATTTTGGGAGTATGGCCATTTTCACAATGTTAAGAACATGTATGCTAATAAGTTGAAAAACAGAAGAAATGAAAAAATTCTTAGATACCTATAAATTACCAAAGCTGAAGCAAGAAGATATAAAAATTTTAAATAAACCAATATCCATCAATGAAATTGAAGATGTAATTAAAAACCTAGCAACAAAGAAAACCCCAGCATCTGACAGATTCACTGCTGAATTCTATTAAAAATTTAGAGAAGACCTAATGCCGCTGCTTCTCAAACTCTTTAATGACATGGACAGGGAGGCAATACACCCAAACTCAGTCCTGGAATGGCTATTATCAAGAAATCAACCAACAGCAAATGCTGCTGAAGCAGTGGAGAAAAAGAGATCCTTCTCCACCATTGGTGAGCATGTAGACTGTTGTAGCCACTATGGAAATCAGTGTGGAGATTCCTCATAATACTAAAACTAGTGGTTCCATTTGATCCAGGTATTCCCCTCATTGGTATCATCCCAAAAGAATTAAAAGCATGGCACCATAGCAATATATGCACACCCATGTTTATAGTAGCACAGTTTGTAAGCTAAATCTTGAAAACAGTCCAAAAAATCAAAATTATAAATAAGGACTAAAATATATAATAGATATCGGGAAATGGGGAAAGATGTTCAAATGAGAAGAGGTTCAAGGGAAGAGGAAGTGGAGAGGAAAGAAGAGACAAGAAAAAAGAGAATAGAAAGAAATAAATGGTAGCAATGCTTTAGTAAATAGGAGGGGAAGAGAGGTTGAAGTGAGGGGAGAGGAATGGGAAAAAAAGAAGAAAGATATGACGTGTACACCCACAAATTCACTATAATGAATATATCATTATGCATATCTAAAATGTACCAATAAGAAATTAGAAAAATAAAATGTGAAAAAGGTCCATTTACTAAGATTAAGTAGTTTCATCCCTGGAATGCTACAGAGGTTCAACATATGCAAATCAGTAAATGTAATATATCCTATTACTAGAATGAAGGACCAAAGGTATATGATTATCTCAATAGTGTTGAAAGTTTGAAAAAATTGTGTCCCTTAGCGATAAAAACTGTGGGAAAATTAAGTATAGAAACACTGTATTTCAATATCATGAGGCCACAATTAACATCATATTCAATAAGTAAAAGCTGAAAATCATCTAAGATCTAGGAGAAGCCAAGATGTCCCCTCCACATTTTTATTCAATGTAGGACTGAATGTGATAGTGTGACCTATCAGGCAAGAGAAAAAATTAAAGAGAAACCAAACTGGGAAGGAGGAAGTCAAATTATCACTATTTGCCGAAACCACTATCTTAAATATTAAAAAAAACTTAAAAACTCACCAAAAAACTGTTAAAACCAATAATCAAATTCAATGAAGTGATAGGCTGCAAATCAACACATAAAAATCATTAGCATTTCACATACCAAAAATGAACTAGCTGAAAAAATAAATAGAGAAAACAATCCCATTCACAATAGGTATACAAGGAAGGAAGGAAGGAAGGGAGGGAGGAAGTGGGTTAAAATATTTGCAAATCATTTATCTGATAAGATATTAATATCCAAAATATATAAAGAATTCAGGCAACTCAATAGTTACAAAAATACTCCAAATAAAAATGGGCAGAAGATCTGAATAGACATTTCTCCAAAAAAGACGTACAAATGACCAATAGGCATATGAAAAAATACTCAGCATCACTAATCCTCAAAGAACTGCAGATTAAAACCCAAATGACCAGCGCTGAGGTAGACGTGGGAGGAGAGTGAGTTCAAGACCAGCCTGAGCTACCTAGCAAATTGTAGGCTGGTCTGAACTATATAGTGTAACCCTCTTTTTTCTTTTTCTTTCTTTTTTTGGTACAGGGATCGAACTCAGGACAGCGCATTCGCCGAGCAGGTGCTTATGGTGCTGAGCTACATCTCCAGCCCTGTGGCCCTTTTTCAAAAACAAAAAGGAACCCCCCTGCACGTGTTAGAATGGCTATTATCACAAAGAGAATAGATAATAAGTCACAGGTGAGAAGACAGAGTGGGGGGAAAGTTTACTGTAAGTGGTTAAAGAGCAGCTCATATAAGCTCGGACAGGGAAGGAGGACAGGGACATCCATCCACAAGGGGGACCAGGCCAAGACTGGATCCAGAGTCCACCCTAGAGTCTGCACATTTACAGTACTTGCTTCTCAGGTGAGGGCAATGGCAGCAGCAGAGGAGCAAAACGAGGATGATGGGAGAGACGTTTTAGGAAGAAACTTCAGCTCTGTTTTTAAGCTGAGTGCGAGGAGTGGGACATGAGCAGAGATCTTGAAGGGGACTATCTACTGTAGCTCTCCTGGAAGCTTTCTAGGCCAGCCTGCCCGTGAGTGTTCTCTGAACACACTCATGAGTTTTCAAATAAGGCTACTTGAGAGGATGTGAGTCCGTGCTGGCAGCTTGGTGCCTCCCAAACTAGATTGCAGCTCCATTTCCCAGATCTGGGGTTGCTGTTCTTGGAATCATCCTCTTCCAAAATCCTAGACCTGTTTGGTGCTACTGCTGGGAGGCTCTGCAAGGAGCCTGGTATATCTGGCCTCACGAGGAAACACGCCAGGAAGGATAAAATGAATGTCTGTTGTGCCCTTCTGACTAATTTGTGCAAATGTTCCCTCCTCTTAAGAGAGCTCTGGGGCTGGGGGTTTAGCTCAGTGGCGTAAGTGTCTGCCTTGCAAGCACACAGTCGAGAGGTTGATCCCCAGTACCAAAAAAAAAAAAAAAAAAAAAGAAAGAAAGAAAGAAAGAAAGTAAGAGAGCTCCAATTTCTCTTGGAAATTTTCCCTTTACTGTCATAAGCAATCCTGGAAGTACATGAAGATGAAAGTTCCCTCCCTGTTTTCCTCTGTTACTCAACAACACACACGTCAAGGAGGGGCTACGTGGCATGAATCAGGCAAATCAGTCTGTTTTCTAAGATTCTGGATCTTGAGCAGAGTGACAAGTAGAACTGACATGCCAGAGCTTTCTTTCCTGTGGTATTATTGCCCAACATTTCCTTTGATTCCCTGAGCTACCAAGAATATTTCCAGTGATCTTTTCTTATTTTGCATAAATTAATTGCTTTTGTTTGCATACAAAGAACCCCAACTAACACCTATTTGTTTGGTAATTTTTCTACTGAGTAGTTTTGGGAAAATGTCTTTTAACACTGTCAGTTCAAAACAGTGAGAAAGGATGAATACAGTCTAAGCTCGGGTTTCCAGTTCTCATAGAAACCAGACAGTGCTCACTCAGGAGACTCCAGCGTTATTAAAAGTACTGATCTTTTTCTCTAGCACTGACAGGTGGTCAGAATAAATGTCACAAATATCATGCACCTCTGACTTCATGCACTTCATTTTCATTATGTGACTCTACTTTTCTCAACAGGAGCAGATCATGTTGAACTCACGGCTCTTATTAACAAATAAGAAATAGAACTCCTTTGTTTCACTCTATGCAGAAATCTGATTAGAAGCTTAAATACAAATTTCATTTCTCCAAAAAGCTCAGTAATATGAAGTCACAGGTATTCTTTATGTTTATTTGTCCCTATAGTGGGTTTTTTCGGTCCCCCCCCCCGACCTGGATTGAACTCATAGCCCCGTGCTTGCCAGGCAGGCGCTTGTGCTGCTGAGCTATGTCCCCAACCCTCTATAGTGTTTTCAGGTAAAATTTATGTATAATGAAATGTACAAATCTAAACAATAGCACTTAATGAGTTTGGATATACTGTCCTTTGATTGCTTTTATTGGATATGGTTTCACAAGAAAGTTTTGACCATGGATGTTATAAAACTGCTTACTTACCATTTAAGAGTTTAAACATTAGACAAGAGAACACACATAAATAAGCATCTGATGACATAAAAAAAAGGCCCACCAGAAAGGCATCAGCTGGAAAAACTTCCAGGTTGCACACTATAATTCCGCAGGTATCTCTGCTACAATCTGGCTGGTGGAAAGTTTCTTAACCTAGAAATCCTTACAATTCTCCTGCATCTCCAGTCTTACTGCACATGAGGAGATCCACAAGTCTAAGTGACTGCCATCAAAGTTAAACCAACATGAGATCCCAAGTCTCTTGATATCCAATCCAGGAGCCTTTCTGGAAAGTTGCAGTTTTTTTGAAACCTCAACCAAATTACAGGTCTTCTGTTTTTCTTAAAATTCACCTATTTGCTTCTAGTCCATTTGAAAACACGTCAAGAAATCCCTGGGAAATAAGCTCTATCGGTGACAGAGTAAGAAAAGAGCATAGTTGTAACTGTACCTCTTGGAAAACACTCAGGATAAGGACTAAGAGAGGCCTCAATTTCTGCATCGGGTGAACATGTGTTCATTGGTACTGGAAGTGATTTTAGTTGAGAAATCAGATATCCTGTGAGCTTCTTATTCTAGAAAGCAGCAGCTCACACTGGGAAAGACGGTCATTCTAAAAATGCTTGCCTGTTCTCATTTTTGGATAACTGCCATCATAGAAAACCCAAGAGAAACCATAAACTAATAAATTAGTTCAGAAAATATCCTTGATTCCCAGCTATTAGAGTTCCTATCCTTTAGCCATAACCAATTAGAAATTGTGTTTGAAACAAAGACCTCATTCATAATATCACAAAAACTACAGGTGTACAATTGCTAGATCTAAAAGCAACATAAACACCAAAACAATGAATGTGGAATGGTAGATATATTTATATAAATGATGAAGTTAGCATTTTATTTAAATACAAAAAGTCTTCATTTAAAAATGTTAAATGCAAAAAATAAATTTAAAAAATAAAATAAAATGTTAAATGCAACAGTACTGCATTACTATATATAGATTAATATATATATAATTAAGCAACAGTACTGTATTACTATGTATAAATTAATATATAAAATTCAGATTGGATTGTACAAGAAAAAAAGGGATTGGACAAACACTTGCAGGAACGTTATTGTTTAAAAATTGTAAAGCAAATATATGATAAAATGTGTAGCTGCGTGATAGCTGAATAACCAACGTCATTATCTTTATTATTCTCTATAGTTTCATTTATTTCACAATAAAGTATCTAAAGTACTAGTGCAATTATCAGAAATGGGAGAGAAATTCTCGTTAGTGGTCCCTAATTCCAGTTGGAAAATCTAAAAATGAAGAATCAGTCTGAATGTACACATGGTTTTATTGTTTTAGGGAAATTTTATCAACAGTTTAGCCAGAAGGTAAAGTAATGCATGAAGCAAGTTGTAACCTACATGTCTGGAATTGATAGTGTTTAGACAAACAACCTTTTACATTTTCCCTTATAGAGAAATTCATCCGTTAAGCATTTATACAACAGAGATAGTTACAGTGACTCTGGACTGTGGGAAAAGGTGCTGAGTTTAGAGGCTGGTTTTGTCTACCTGGTGACCTTGCAGAAGTTACATTTTCTTATCCCCAGTTTTTTCATTTATGAAACATGAGTATTCACTGCTTCCCTTTTGCACAGGTTTGTTTCACTGAGTAAATGAAGTAATGAAAACATAAGGCTGTTTACTTCTGTAGAAATGTTAGAGGATCCTGTGTACACAGTTTTCACTGATTTCCAGGTAAAATTTCACGAAAATCAAACATTTTCATGAGAATCAAAGTATGGTAATATTTTTTGGGATAAACAGTGACCTAAAAAAGAGGAAGGGGTTTTTTCAGCTCATAGTTTTGGAGTTTTTAGTCCATAGTTTGCCCATTGTTTTGTGATAAAAGCCTGTGGCTATGGAAGCCCTTGCTGCATGGCCAGACTGAAGGAGAGATGATGGGGCCTGAGATCTCGTTACCGCTCAAGGCACTAGACCAGCGTTTAGGGTCCCCCTCTCAACGCTTCCATAGCCCTAGCACCCGGGACTAAGCCTTAAATAGCAACATAAATATCAAAACAATGTTGAGTATACAAAACAAGTTTTGCAACGGTAGATAGATTTATGTAAATGATAAACTTAGCATTTTAAGACAAAAATTTGCATTTAAAAATGTTAAATATAACAGTACTATCTTAATATTTATAGGTTAATATATAAAATTCAGATTGCTGGTTAACTTTGGGTACTTTGTGCCCTTAAGGGACATTTAAGATGTAAACCATAGCATCTTCCCATGTTACTAAATATTCTTCACAAAACAATTTTCATAATATAAGTAATATATGCTTAGGCCAATACATTCAAATACTAGAAAACCATATAAGGATAAAATTAAACTCTACTTATCACTAGCAATAATCAATATGTGGTCCTTAGAAAAATCTACTACTAACCTATGTGTGAACAGAGTGCACATGTGTGTGTGTTCGTGTCCTTTCAGACATTTTCTGCACCTTTGCATGGAAATAGTTTTCTACATAAATAGAATTATATTATCAAAATTGTTCTTCTCTATTGGTGTAAATTTTTGACATATTTTCTCATCAGTATACTTAGATCAGTATTGTAGATCATTATATTTCTCATCAGTATATGCAGACATCTACATATATTGATGAGAAAAATGTCCAAAATTTAAATTTTTAAAATATTAATTTAAATTTTAATATTTAAATTTACCAATCTCCTTTGCATTGTTAGGGAAAAACAAATTTAAATCCCTACATTTCCTATGTTACTGAAATACGTGGTAAATGAAAGGATTAAATGCAAAATACAAAACAAAAAAACCCCCAAACTTTATATAAAATACATGATATGTAAGGACATCTGATTTTCAATTCTTTATACCCCAGGAGGGAAGATAAGCATTTTAAATATGTTATGTAATTTAAATAATAAAATAAAATCTTTATATATATTACATGAAAAATTAAAATATCAAAAGTTAAAATACTGTAGTAAAAGAAAATAGGCAAACCTTCTTTAAAGGACAAATTGATAATAACAACATTCTAAACATACATAACGTTTCACTTAGGAATTCTAAGTCTTTGTCTTTATCTTATATAATTAATTATGTAAAGAGATATGTATAAGGATATTTTTAAGGTGTTATTTCAATAGCAAATTCTCATACTTAAATATATGTAATTGAGAAAAATAGCATTATCAAAATAGTTCTTGGAGTTACTTGGGTTAACCACTAGATGTCACAACTGTTCTACAAAAATAAAGCGATATCCAGGTGTACCAGCTGAATGTGGAAATTAAAAGGACTTCAAGTATGTAGTCTTTCACTTTAAAATGGTGGTGGCTTACGCGTGCCACCCAGTGCAATGCTGAGACACGGATGTTTGGCTATTTCTAATAGGACAGTGCTTTGTGAAACTGAGTATGTCACAAAGCGATCTTTAAATTTTCTTTTTAAAGAAATCTAACAGATTCAGTGCATGAAATTCCACCACTGAAGATTGATTTTAGGGAACATAATTTCCAACCTTTATGAGAGACATATTAAACTGTGAAACACCTCTGGATGGAGCGATCACTTGAGCCCTAAGTGCTGAACAGTTTTACAGATTCATTGTGTCCTACGTAAGAACAAGGCCCCATGTAAATGGTGCATAAACCAGATTCCTAGGAGAAGGGGTCAGATACAGAGTGCATCAGTGCCAGCTCGGGCACACATCTCTTGTCTGGAGACACGACTGATATCTGATGTACCCCGGATGGTCTGCCAGTTCCAAGGCTCCTATCTGACCATTCCTTACTTCTAGCCTAGCAGTAAAAAGTTAAGGCTGCGTATTTGCCTCAACAGAATGGAAGAGCAGTCGTGGCTCTGTGAGGACTGAGGGCTGGGTCACTGGAGCTTCTCGTCTGCTTGCTCTCACTCCTGTTGAACTCGTTAAAGCCTATGTTTCAGTGGACCCTCTCCCTAGGCTGTTGGATCAGAAATAAGACTTATATCTCGTTTTTTCTTTCTTCTTAAAATCCTAGCACAAGTGGGAAGCAGGCCTTAAAACTATTGACTCAGTTACATTTTCTAATTTAAGACAGCCAGTTTAACCAGAAAACGAATGCCTAAAATTACACTGATCCCTGGGAATCACAAAGCATTCTGAATGAAAACATACTCGCTCTCCACACCCGGTATGAGCATAGATTTGGCGTGTTTTCTCTAGGGAAACAATCCATCTACAAAGGAAGATTCTCATGCACAATATGACATTTGCTTCACTTTTTTAGTCCTAGCCTCAACATTTGGTAAGAGTAGCTGAGAACTTAAAGAAAAATCCATGTGTCCTCACAACCACACTGATCAATGTATGTTACTGTAAGATGAATGTTGTTGGTCTCAAGTCACAGAAGAGGAAACAGAGATAGGAACAAGGACTTGATTTGGACATCTACCCAAAGTTACTCAGCCACTAAGACAAAGACCTGGAGATAGAGATTCAGTTCTCCCCTTCCGTATGCTCTGTTGCATCCTACTTGGAAATGATATAAAAGATATGGACTGAGGTCATATTTACAGAAAAATCTTGGTTTTGCAAGCATTCATTCCAGAAACATGCTTGTAATCAAAGCAACAGTTTATCAAAGCGAATTTTCCCATAAGAAATTATTTGTTTCACAACCCAAAAATATTCTTATAAAAATGGTTACAGTATATTGTAATATAATACAAAATAATAGAGTAAATAAAAAAATATAAAGCAAGACAAATTAACCTGCATTTACCTTTGAAAACCTTCATGGTTGGCATGAGGGAGACAAGAGAGGAGGGTTATTGTGTAGGACGACTTTCACTGTCTCTAACAGAATCACTACTGTTGGCAAAGTGGGATGTTTTTCTTTTTGTGCTTTAACAAGGAAACTGTCCAGTGACATTTGCCCTTGACTCCTTTTGAGGATTTTGTGGAAATGTGACATCGCATTGTTGTTAAACATATTCATTGCTTGCATGGCTACAGCCTTATTCCAGTAGTGCTTTTCTTGTATTTCCCAAATTTGACAGTCTCCCTAATCTCATTTGAAGTGAGGGATTCCTCTCTTTTTCTCCTCATCCTCTGCAGATGAGATCTCCTCCACAACTTCTTGCTGCTAGTAATGGATCACCCGCAGTCCTGCAGTGAGACAAAGAAGCAGCACCAGTTTAGCTGTAATCAAGTGACATTTGGTGTCACATACTATGTACAACATATCATTTGTTTATTAGGTTAAAATGTATCAGAAATGTTTGCTAATCTTGTGAAACACTCGTGGCACAAGTTACTTGCAATCCAAGGTCTTACTCTGTGCACATAATTTACCCAACTCCTGCTTTCATTTTTTTTTCTCTAAGTCCACTCAGATAGTAGACTCTTCTGCATAAAATTTGACCCTCATTATTTTTGGATTGTGTATTTGCAAATTTGCTTACTCACTAAAATGTTTGTAACCCCAGAGTCTCTCCTCCCTATGATTATGAGCACTGTCAGATAAATGAAGGACTGCACACAGTGGGAATGGTTCGATATGCATGTTTCCAATAGCGGTCTAACAAGGTACCACTATGTCTTTTTGTTTCCACTCTCATATGGAAAAAGTGTCCTTTTTACAGTGTATCGTCTAGTGCCATGCTGTTGGTGTTTTAGTGGTGATTTTGCCGTTTAAAATGGCCTTCAAGTATAGTTTGCCTAACGTTCTCAAGTAAGAGAAGCCTTACAGGGAAAATATGTCTATTTGATAAGATTCCTTTAGTCATAAATGATAATGCTCATGAGTTCTGTATTAACAAATCACAATGTATGTTAAATAAAATGTCATTAAACCTTCCTATCTCCTTGAAGAATCAGGGAAAGTCACTGACTACTACATTTCTGGAATGTAATAACAAAAACATAATTATGGTGTAAGAAATAACGAACGCCAAAGAGAATCGTTAAGTTTCTGTCTCTACTGTGGCTGCAGCTGAATTAGAAGCCATGAAGATCCTTGCCAAAGTAATAGCAGTGACCATGTGAGCCAACAGATTGCTGTAAAATGTAAAATAGAGCTCTGTTTTTCTAAGGATACTAATTTTTATGACCAGCGCTAACAATTTGGGTTCAATATATAGGCTCTGGTTTTATGAATAATTGTAGTAAAGCCGAGTATACAATAGTAAGTACTTTCCCTACCTTCACCCACAGCACCGCCCAGTCCTCACAATAACCCTAGGTCGGATTGGCTTTATTGCAGATGGAAATCCAAGGCCAGGGGTAAGTAACCTTCCCAGAGAATAGCAAGTAAATGTGAGGTTTAGAGAGAATCCCAAGTCTGCCTACTTCTGTACCTTCCACACAGTGCCCTCTTGTCATTTATGAGGGCTGGTGCAAAATGCAAACACAGGACCCAGAATATAAAACCAAGGGCAGGGCCCTTCTGAGCGCAGGGTCCTCTGTGACTGAAGCTGGCCACTATGGATTAAAAACTTAACACCAGCTGCATTAAATCAACATGATGCTGCATGTAAATGGCCCACCTGAGGAAACACAAAGAGACACGGAGAGGAAGACTGAGGCATTGGGGGTTCTCCTAAGTGTCGTTGTTTGGAGCCATTGGTTCTCCTGGAGGGGCTTGTCACGCTCGCTTACCTGATATGAACTCGGCTGTTATCATCAGAGAAGCTTGGGACTTTGTCGCCGAGAATGGCTGTGGTTCACTTTGGGGGAGCTCTGGTCGTTACACTAAGCATTGTGTCCTGGTTCTCGAGAGGAGATGTGTGCTGTTTCATCTCCAGGAGAAACTTGTCATGCTTGCTTCTTGACATGTACTCGACTGTTCTCATCATGGGAGCTCAGGACCTCATTGTTGCTGAGGATGGCTGTGGTACTTTTCAGGGCAGCCTTGGTCTTTCTTTTGAGTGTCACTTCTTGGCCCTAGTGCAGAACCCTCAACCTACTGGCACAGCTCCTTCATCCTGCTAGCACAGACCCTTCACGCCATGGGCATAGACTTTCCAGCTTCCAGTGCTGCTGACCTTTGGGCCTTCCCAGCATAGAGCTGTAAAAACAGACTGGCATGAGTGCTTGTCGTGAGCTCTAGACCTCCACTTGGACTTGTGGGAGGCACTGTCATGGGCCCTAGGTTTTCAGCTGGTCTTCAGCAGGAATTGCTGTGGGATCCAGACACTTGGCTGGATTTTCTAGTTCTTTAGTGTTGTGGACAGATTTCCTGTACTTTGTTGTATTTAACTCTGCGTGACCACCATAAAATAATATTATAAATTTTGTATCCTGTATGTAATTGTCCTCCTTGCAACCCCTGACTACAACACTGGCCCTACCCTCATGTCACAATCAATATCTTACAAAAGACAGACCCAGCAGGAGTTATAGGGGGGTGGTTAGTGGGGACGGATTTCTGTTTGTCTTAGCTATGATTCACATCTGTTCCACTGGGGAAACATTGAGAATTTTTTGGGCAATCTGTGTCCCTTTGCTTCTAACACAGATTTCAGAGGAATCTATGAAAACAAAAACAAATGTGAGTAAACATAGAAAAACAGTCAGTTGAAATGGGACTGATAATGGTAGTGTTTTTATGTAATCAGGGTAAGATAATGTTATTGTTTGCCATTTTCTCTTTGAAACATCTTTAAATTTTGATCCTTTTATTTCCTTAACACTCACATACTTTTGCTTTTAAAATAAACTTGTGTTCATTCCCTCTATCATTTTTAAGGGCTCAGAATCCCACTTCTGAGCTAAGGTGTAGATAATTCTTATTTCCCACAACATGTTAGGGTTTCCTTAATTCCTGTTCTGTTCTCTGTTAAAGCTAGTTTAAGACCACTGGCACTGTGGTTCCACTTGGTGGAAAGTTTAACTCTTTCCTTACTTCACTGTAGCATTTATGGTTTTCTCAACCTTAATGCCTAACAAGTTATTCAGGCTAAAAGGGAGAGAGAGAGGTACCTAAGAACACTGGAAAAGAGAGAGCCATCTCT
Source organism: Dolichotis patagonum (assembly GCA_004027295.1). Taxonomy (NCBI): domain Eukaryota; kingdom Metazoa; phylum Chordata; class Mammalia; order Rodentia; family Caviidae; genus Dolichotis; species Dolichotis patagonum. The sequence continues at coordinate 21,532 of PVJX010019455.1, read as the reverse complement.
CTACCCAACCAAGTTGCTCAGTGGTCCTCCTGAAGTCTGAAGCCAACTAACTGATCTGGCCAAGTGTTAGGAAAACATTCAGATTAAGTTCCCTGTACTAAAAGGTCAGTACGATTCTGCTTCCTTTTCCCAATGCTCATCTCACAACACTGCCAAAGGCTGTTCTCTTGTTATTTGTTTTACTAGAAGGAAATAAATGAGTCTTAAGATCAGCTACTTCCTCTTCCACCTTGGAAACTATCCACTGACTATCCATCTGAAAAGGCTGACCCTAGACACAGTAAGTTAGTTACATAAAAAACAAATGATGTAATTTTAAAACGGCAATGGTTTACTCACTTCTGATAACCATTTGACAACATAATCACTATGTACATTACTTTAATCTGACTCTAAGTGTATTTAACTTCTCAGATTAATTTGACTGCAATTGTATTTAACTCCTGTTCTAATCTCCATGTCAGATCTGTGTTCAGTGTATTGCTGGTTAACAAGAGCAGTCACTATACCTACCAAAAGTAGAACTCTACTCTCAGTCTAGCACCTCCCTCTGCCCGCTTCGTTCAGGCTAGGTTTCATCACATTTGACAATGTTTCCAAAGGAATCTGGGATCATGAAATAGGTCTTTTCTGACACGGAACAAAGAAAGCTCAAAATATATGATAACGTAGACATAAGTATTCTTCAAGATTGGGTCCCTTATCAGGGTCCAATTAAGATGGTGGCTGGGGTACAGTCATCTAAAAGTTTCACTGGTGTTGGGAAAGTCTGTGTCTTACATAGAATATGAGACAGCTCTTACGTGGCTGGCTAGGGCTTCGGATCCTCTTTTATTAATTATACAGCTGTGCATGTCCTTACAACATAGCAGCAGGCTTCCCCCAGAGTGTGTGGTACATGAAAAAACAAAGCCTAAGCTGCAGTGCCTTCCTTTCATGACCTAGAACAGGGATAGTGAACCTTACAGAGCTTCCCGTGATAATAAACAGCCTGCTGCAACACGCATCCCACAGGTTCATCGCCACCGACACCTTGGAAGTCAAGGTGGAAGTCAAGAAATATCGTTATTTCTACAAAATGAAGAAAAAACCGGGTAATGTAGAAGAGCACTTCTTAATGGAGAGCAGTACGACAGTGAGCAGAAACACCCAGAGGCCAGATCCCTGGGGCCACCTTAGAGGACAGCCGCCATGTGTGCTATGCCACTTTTCAGCACACAGGAAGCACAAATTTCTTTAATAAGGAATGTGTCTAATTTAGTTACAATATAGAGATACTGTGACAGAATAAGGGTATTACTGAATTTGAATTTTTTAAATATATTAATCTTATGAGATATCATTAATGTCAATAATCACTAAGAATTTGAAAAATGCCACGCAAAACCTATGTCTCTATACTGTTCCAGGCAGTCTGCCTTTCCTGGCCCAATATTCTTTGATGTACTCGTTCGTACTGTTGTAGCTTGACATAACTAATGCCATCTTGTGCCCTATATTTGACCCAGAAAAGTGAAAAATTACTCAGGGTACAAGTCCCTTGAGAAAAGCAGAATGAGCTGTACCCACAAGAGAAAAATTAACCTGCTCAACAAAGAAGGAGGATACAGGTGTCCACCAAAAATTAATGCAAGATTCTAGCTAAATTATTTCCAACAGGACGTCTTTTTGTGGTTTTCTGTTTTAAAAGCTCTGTAACTTTCCAGTTCAGGACCACTTGGTGGGACTCTGAAACATGTCTATATGCAAGTTGTCCTAAGCTCAGCTAATAAAGTTCCAAATTTATCAATTTGGCTGCTTGGATTTCTATATTGTTCACGAACCCACTTCAGTACTACTCCCAAGATCTTCCCAAGATCTTCCATTTGGAGCTAAAGCAAGATCTTAAACTCTGCTCTGAGGAGACAGGTGCTGAATGATGTAACGTATAGGAGAAACTTGGTCAGCTGAATTTTGCTAGAATCATTCTGTGGTCCGTACACAGGATGGGTTCGCAGTGGAAGATACAGTAATACTGGAGATAGGGAGACCTGCTAAGAGGCGATTTCAGATAGTCCCTTCGTCAGATCAAGTTTTCCATCTCTCAGTATTTGCTGATTTCTAATTTTCTCATCAATTATCCTGAAACTCAGCAAATTAATCTAGTCAAAGCAATAATGTACTGGTAAATGTCAGAGAAAAGCAAAAGCCTAACTTTTAACATTTATGAACTTTTGGAGCATGAATACTTCTACCATGGTCAGTTTCAAGCCACCCACATCCATCACCACAGAGCTGGGAAGAGATGGGCACAGTTGGTTCTTAAGGACCGTGACCACCTGGCTCCAGCACTCTTAAAGCAGAAGCAGCTAGTAAGATCAGGACTCAAAGCTGCTTTCACTAAAAAGCAATGACTCTTCATTTGGATCGACAGATGCAAGGCGAATGAAAGTCAGGACAAAGCTTGGCATCTTTGCCTTCATTTTAAATGTTTCATTACCTTAAACTTTTGATCAGACTCCTGCTCAGCTCTATACATAAGCATGTTAATCATATAAGGACTTTCCCTCTAGAACTGACAACACAAGGTTTATTATCCCCACATTGTTTTTGTTTTTGAGACAGGGTCTCACTATGTAATTCAGGCTGGCCTTTAACACAGTAATCCTCCAGCCTCAGCCTCCCAAATATTGGGATTACAGGCATGAGTCAGCACACCAGAACTTTATTACCCCTAAATTAACCTAAACTATCTCTTTATTACCCCTAAATTAACCTAAACTACCTCCTTCCAAGACTGAGGGCACGAAGATAGGAGTAACTAAGGTATTTTCAAGATTTGCAGGGACATCACAATGCCCTGTTCCAGACCCCTTGGAGGGCACGTAGAAATCTCCAGGCATTGCCCTAACTGCAGTCACCTGGGTTCCAGCAGAGCATCCACACGACTGAGGCTGCCCGCCCAGCCCCAAGCGGGAGCAACCATCTCACAGGAACCCGTTGCCTCCTCACGCGGTAGACTTCTCTGGAACCACCTTACCAAGCCAGAATTGAGATCACGAGCAAGACTCCAGCCACCCTAGCCACCCAATAAAAGCCAACCCCTTTCCTTTGTTAACCTGCCAGCCTGATTTTCTGTCAGAGCTACCTTCCCTCCAGCTCTTCCTCTAAGATGAAGTTCCTTTCCCAGTTTCTCTTCCTTCTCAGTCAAAAGCTTTGTGAGGATTCTCCTTATTTATTGGCTTGTTTTCAATATCTCCTATTACAGGGGGTAAGAAGACACCATACATGAAAGATCCCACATTCAATATCAAGAGGAACAGGTTAGCAGATTGGGACTCGAGGGACTGGCTGAGTTGAAGCCTTCTCCCTCGTGACCAGGGCTGGTGAAGAACTTCCAGGACACCAGCTCTCCCTGAGGGCTGTCAGGACCTGCAGCCAAGCCAGACTTTCCACGTTTAAGACAATCTTCAGAGTACAAGTGAAAGGAGCACAGGAAAAGAGGCAAAATTCACTTAAATGTTCAAGTGGCTTATACTGATGTAGAGATTTCCTTTCAAACTGTTAAAAGAAAATATTGGCTATTAGATATAATGCAGTTATGGAATTTATAGCACCTTTTCTAAAATACAAAATTCTAGATTATAAAAAGGTTGTAGTGAAAATGGGCCACCTGGACTGTGATGTACTAGACTCCTGCCAACAGGCCCAAACACAAGTGGCTTTTCACACAAATTTTTTTTTAAAATTCCTTTCCTTTTTGTCCATCTTTCTTCCCCACAATTTGCTGAACCATTTTCTCTTATAGAAGTCAAGAAAGGTGGCTTATTTCAAAACAAAATACAACGAACCATCTCCCTATTAGTTTGGCTATAAACAGTAGGCAGATGATGGAGATGATTTTTTGCCCCAGACCCACAGTGAAACAGTGGGGCTGAGAGAGCCCTGACATGCTCGTGTCACTGGTATGGAAACTTTGGGCTCAGGGTTGTGAGATACCCCGTAGTAAAGGGAGAGTGACCCTCTCCTGGAAAGGCTCCTCTTTTCCAGAGGAGTGCTCTGGGTCTGGGGAACAGAAGGAGCCCCTCAGACTAGTCGAAGGGTGCTTCAAGGTTCATTGCTAATAGAAACAGAACGGCTAATAAGATCCCATCCAGGCCTGTGATTGTGACTTTGGTTTACACTTCTTCTGCAAGGACTTTTCCTTTTGAGTTTCTTAGGACAGAAGACCTGACACAAATTCTTCAAAACCTCTTCTAAAAGATATTCTGGAGATAATATAATCACACATTTTTATAAAAATGAAGCATGAGATCAGCAAAAAAGAGACAAGTAAAAAGCCAAAGTGAGACCAATGAACTGTTGTAGACTCAGGACATACATTGTTAGTGGTAACAACAGTAGCAATTCTGTCCCTGCTCACTATATCCTATCAGGTCTATGACATTGCTTTGTCTCACTCTTGGTGACAAATTTGACAACTAAGGTTTTGTCGGGCAAGTTTATCCACTACAAATTTATTTTTCCTTCTGAAATTAAGCTATTTCATACTGAAACTAAATATATTGCTTCCCATTAGACTTTCATCAAAATTAGTTTTAATTCTATCAGTATTTTCTAATTTCATAATTTTTTAACTTTGAGAATGAAGTTTTCTTTCTTCCCTATTTATTGGTATTCCTTATTTTTTCAACAGGCTATAACATAATACATACGTTTTGTTTTTGGAGACAGAATCTTGCCATACAGCCAGACTGGCCTTGAACTGGAGCCCATCCTCTGTCTCCTAAGAGGTGATACTACTGGCGTATGCACCATGCCTGACCTCCTTCTGCTGCTCAAACTGTTCCACATTAGGCCAGTGGGAGCGCTTTCAAACTGGCAGCGGTAATCTGATGAACCCCTATAATTCTTTGGGCATTTCCTCACTTTTCACAGAATAAATATGCTGAGTTCATCTGTACCTCCCCTTCCCCAGCACTGGAACTAGTCCTTTTCCTAAGAAACTCCACGCAGGATACATCACACACACATACAAAAAAAAAAAAAACCCTAATATTAAATGATGATCCAGTAATGTGTATGTCTCACTTCTGGTTGATACATCAGTTTCTCATTAATCTAAGCAGCATGAAAAGATTCTCTAGCATTTAATCACTTCTAGTGAACCTGTAGATCTGAGGGATTCTGGATCATTGTGCTTTCACATAATCAGCCGGGGATGTTGAAACAGTTTCTGATTTCCAGCTCAACACTGGCTCTGCCCTCTAACAGATACTGTAATACAGTATCAGCTGTGTAATACAGCTGTGGGTTTTAGTAAGGACATACATGAGAAATGGATTGTATCTCTAGATGGATATAATCCCAAACTAAAAACTCATGACAGGTTTTAAAAAATGTTGAAGTGACTTGCTTGTCACTTCTCCTAGTCCCTCAAGCTCTGAAGACTAAGAAAAGGTCCCCTGAGAACCCCCAATCTCCCAGATCACAGAGCATTTAAAGTTCATCGATGAGGCAACTCTGGCCACAATTTAAGTACTTTTTTGAAGACTGTGAAAACATTCTAGTGAACTCCTTAGGAACACTCTTAGAAATGGATAAAGGATCTTGATCTTTCTAGATTAACAATTTCACATTTTCTAATTCCTTTCTAGTATTTATTCCACAGGACTTTAAATGAGATTTGTGTTGTTTTTGACTTACAAACACCTGAGAAACATTTCTAAAACTGTTTTACCTTAAAGCTAAGAAAAGAACAAAAACAGGAACTTGTAAAAATACATCTTTTAATAAACATCAAGAAGTACAGTACACTTTTATTGAGGTTTCATCTTGCAGTTTACAGCAAACGTACTATCCATTATAGTTATATATACAAGTAAAATAAACTCAAGAATCTTGTTTTTTTATCATTTTTTCCCCCAAGTCTGGATAAACCAAATCTGGTATACCATACTACATTTAAGACTGTTTTCCAAGTTGGCTTCTGTAAAAGGCTTTTAACATAAACAGGCTTTTAACAGAAAGTTATCCCCAGTCACAATGATAGCCTGATTAGTGTGCAAGAGTAACTGTCAATACTTGTTTTCCTTTGAAGGTTTTAAAAAACAGCTACTGACAGCAAATTTGAAACACTAAGGACAATAAGACAGCTGTTTCTTATGCCATGTGAATCCATGATAAATACTAATTTGAGGCTACAAATTTGAAGTGTAGGGAAGCTTAATGTTTCTACAAGTAGGTATAAGAATTAAAACTGTCTAGTGTCTCAGTGGCTCATGTTTTTCCTTTAACACTGTCTATGCAAAGACCAAGGAATAATGAAATTCTATCTCAAAATGCTGTCACTGTCTTGGAATGATCAAGACTTAGCTACATATGACAGTGAAAACAATCACAACTGAAAGAAATTAGAAGCTAGAACTGAAAACAGTCTTGTATGCTTTCTGCTGATGGCATTTAAAAACTATGCAACTGGATTTATTTTCTACTTACAAAAAGTAGTGTTGGAATTAGAAAAAAAGTACTATATATCCTTATATATCTATAGAAATACCAGAATCATATTTAGATTTGTAAGAGGCATAATCTGTTTATTATACAACTAGCTATTTGTAAATTCTGTAATAAAATGAAATCCTTATGGACATTATAGTAATACATAGCAAATTACTCCAACTAAATAAGCAGCTCAAATTCATAAGGGCAAACACCCTAAATCCCTGAATCTCTAAGTATTACCTGTGTTGCCACAGTTACATCTAACTGATCCTGCCTAAGGATACAGATTTTAAAAACAACTCCTCCTTAATACAGCATTATACTTTTAGAGTTGGAGAAATTCAATTTCTCTACCATTTTTGCCCTGCTTTGTGATTCAGCTATAGTGTTATTAGAGATGTAGGTGAAGGTAGGTACCATAAGAATCTGATGAATTCAAGTACAGTGAATTTCCAGGGTCCAGGATATTGCTGGTGTTACACAATTAGTCTGTTAGAAAAATCATGATTCTGATTCAAACTATTCCTGGATGTGTAACTGAGAAATTCAGACCAGCTGCCAATGAAGTCAGACTGTTCACAAACTGTCAGACAACAGTTTGAGAATTTGATCTTATCTATTAGATTTAAATTTCTTCATGGATAGAACCTGATTCCCTACTTTTTCCACATCCTCTAAACCACCTACAATGTGTTAGGCCAATAAAATGCTCAAGACAGTAATCAGTGATGGGAGCAGGAAGTGAATTAAGGGCGAAGGTGGTTATGGTAAAGCCATATTCTTACTCCACCTGTTACTCAGACAACAGTCCCTGGAGGGAATCACTTCTGTTGCACTGAAGAACATTCTCGCCCCCTACCACTACGTCTACAGAGAACAAACCTTAGGTCTGAACCTTCTGTTAGTTTCTCTTAGCTAAGAAACTGTAGTATGCATGGGTACTGCCTGATAGATGGTATTTAGCATAAAAGTTTTTCTGCCTCAGGGGAAGCACGTATCTGTCACATGGCACATTTTAACTTCAACAACACAATTTATGGAATCATTAAAATTATGTTAATATTATCCAAAATTAATAGATACTTAAAATGTTAGTCTTATTCTGACTTCACTTAAAATGCATTTTACTTTTAAACACTGGCATGAGGTAGAAGATAAGGAACCCACAAAAAAGAAACTAATCTGCAAAACACTGAAGCGTAGTCAATAGAATTAGCCTCAAGAGAAAAAAGTTTTAGTCATAAGCTGCTATACTACTGACTACTGTTAAATTACCTTTAGTTGAAAGAAATTTCTTAAAGTTGCCTCTCTTTTTCCAGTGTAAAGTATTACAAAAAAAGGACAAAATACAATCAGAAATATTCATAAAGATTATATGCAATAGCGTCTCTTAACCATCATTCTTTACCATATTATTCTAAACCAGACACGTTTCCCCTTAAATAAATGATGAAAATCAACGAGGCAGCTAAAAATCCTTCCAGTACAAGGAGAGAGATGTTTTACATTTAAAATAATGTAATTTACTCACAAAAACTAGCAGCACTTCATTCTACCAAGACATACAAATTTGGCTTTGTTGACTGGTCAGGAACAAAGGAAAATGTACAGAGGTTCAAAAAGGTTCTCTCTACAAGCGGAATGTCAAGGGTTAAGAAATTTTTTTAACTATATTCTCATTAGGTAGTGTGTGAAACTACTGGAATGTCAATTTCAATGGCAGAGAGGCGGGAACGTGCTGAGTAGGGCTGCGAGTACGTGTGCATGCTGGGAGGATGCGAGTACAGTGGCTGCCAGAAAGGAGACGGCAAAGACTTGCATGCACAATACCAAATAAACAGTAAGAGGGAGGTCATAAACAGCCCCCCAGCACTGGCAATAGTGACATAAACTGCGTAATCAAAGGTAAAGACGGGCTCAAACTTCCTGTTGAGATGGATGTTATAGAAGATGACCCAGATGGATGGAGAAAGGCTCACAGTACCTGCCAGAAAAAACAGCAGCCCGGCCACCAAGTGACAGCCTGCACTATTGACCAGACACTTGGCCTGTTTGATGTTAGGCACCGAAGATCGGAAGGCTGTGTTACACATTCCAATGAGGCAGAGCAGCAAGGCACCCATTGCGATCAGGATGCTGAGGGGAAGGGCGAACTGGAGGACCCGCAGGTCCAGCTGGTCTACTGATGAGTACCAAGTAGTGTCGTACATGAGGCAGTCACTGCTTCCATCGTACCGGGCACATTTCACCCACAGACCTGTGTAAACAGTCAAGTTCTTCTCGTTTCTGTTGAACGTGATCAGTCGTAATTTTCTCCAGTTGGGAAGTAAAGTCCCCGCAAAGAGGCCTGCTACCGAGGCAATTCCACACAGGAAGGAGAGGACTGTGGCTGCGTGGACATCCCGACAGCCCATGGCAGGCAACCTTGTGCACAACTGTGAAGCTAGGGAGCGACACACAGAGGACAAATCATGAAGGGACAATATGAGAGTCAAGCCCAACAGGTAGAACCAACTGGCAAGACATCTCATGATAAAGCCAGTGCAAAAAGGCAAACTCCTTTGTACACAGGGAACCATCTGACAACACAAACAGAAACACACGTGTGTGACCTCAGAGCTCAGGGGCACACACGTTCACTTGGTTATCACTGTCACAATATTATAGCCATCAGTGTCTTTCATTTAATTAAGACATCCAAAATAATGTAGAATTCTCTTAATATGACAATCTCCTTGGCTGTCCCTAATCATCCATTTAGCACACATATATAGTACTGATCACTTTTATGTATGAGGCACTCAGATGTATAAAAAGGGCCAAAACCCTCAATTATGTGCTGCAAACATCACCCATTTGGCCTCAGATGTTCACACAAGAGCAAAATGACACTAGCAGGCAGCAGACAAATATATATATATATATATATATATATATATATATATATATATATATATATATATATCTTGGCAACTCTGGTTAATTTCAACAATGGACAGGAAATGGATTATGTGCTGATTCTTCTGTTTTCAACTAATAGTTTTGTATTACTCATTGGATATACCCCGCTTCATAACGAGTGGTTAATGTATCAAATTAGTATTTATGAAAGCTATACAATTTGTATTTCTATTTATATATTTTTAATAGTAATGTGGGAAAATACATCATTTGTCATATGAAAACTCCTTACAAAGGACTGGAAACGTGCAAAGTTGAGAATGCGTTCCCGTAAACCTGACAAGGTAAACAGCATGAGGTGGGTGAAACTCTAAGTGGGATTATACATATAAACACAGGAGTTTGGCTGCCATGTCCTTTTGTAGCAGCGCACACTCAGGCCGGTGACTGTTCTTTGCCTACTTTTACTTGGCCCAAACACAGCTGACAAAGCATGTTTCTTTTCCTACCTTTCATAAACACAAAACCTTTCTACCTTCTGTGCTTGTTTTGCCCAGTTCTTTATTCAAGACAAGAAGACCTAGAAACCAACTCTGCAAAGAGAAGCACCCCAAAACTCAGTAACATATCTTAGAAAGCCAGCCAGGAGCAGGTAAGTTCTTTTTGGGCATAATTTTTTGTGGTGGTTGTTACGGTTTCTCTCTTTCGCTCTCTGAAATCTATGACTCCTTTTTTCTTTGTTCTCTTTCCCATTTTCAGTCTCTCACTGCGGGTACAAATCAGTGAAGAGCAGCCAGAAAGCTTGTTATTACCCTAGTCACAAAACAAGTCAGGTTTCATGGGTGTGACCCAGATTTTTGTATGTCTTTTTGCTGTTTCTGTTCTCCATGACACTTCACACAGCTTTTTCACTCTTCTGGGAAAATTAGCTACGTATTTGTAATTTGGTCTCCTGCTCAAAGTCAACAAGTCATTGCCTTCCCCCAGGGACCTCTGCTCAAAAAGCAGTTGGTAGATCTTACTCAGGCACGATATTAGGAAAAGGTAAAAAGCAAAATATCTAAACAGACTCCAAAGATACCTTTCTGGAGCTACACACTCACGCAACAATGTTAAAAAAGGGAAACTTGCTAACTAAAGTCAGCAATCATCTAAAACACAAGCAGGAGATTCTACAATTTCTAGAGGCAGTCCATCTTCTCAAGCAGATTGCTGTCATGGAATGCAAAGGACACCAAAAAGACACATCTAAAGTCTCTTCAGGAAATCAAAAGGCTGATGAAACAAGAAGGGAAGCCTTATAGCCCCAAGACCTTACCATTATTCCCATTTCCTGAAGATCCATTAAACTGGTCCTTCCTCAAAGAAAGCAGTGGAAAGCTATAAAAATCCTCCCTGGGAAATGGTCACTAAAATTTTTACAGGACAAAGACTCTACTCCTGGGGCTCCTCTTCAAAGTGCAGGACTCTAGCACTAAGTAGAGTCACCTTTAGTAAACATAAAACCACTACCTTAAAAATTATGTGAGCTTACTGTTCTCATTTAGGAGGCAGGTTGGTCTTGTCATCTAGGACTTCAAGAGCCATTACGACCATCATTTACAAACTGAGCACTTCAGTTATGGCTTTTGAACTTCAAATTTCTAATCAGCAAAATATCCTCTGAGGTAGTTGTGAGATGAATAGCCCTATATAAATCAGACTATGGTCAGAAATTTAAGTTTGTAATGATAAGTAATTTATTTTCTTCAGGTAGGAACATTCTTTTCTTCTGGATTCTCAGCAAACAACTAGATGATTATAGCTGTATAATAATAAAGCCTGCATTCTCTTTGGTGTACTTAAGACCAAATCAAAAAAGACTGTTTCAGAACCACTTCCCATTTGTCATTTGACTATCCCCACAGTGATTTTCAGAGTACACTGTCAAAATCTGATACACAATTAAATGTTATCAAAGATATTACTCAACAAAAATATCTGCAAAATGATGTATTTTCTGTGGTTTGGAATAGAATTCAAAGAAGACTGGAGCAGGAATAGAGGCTAAGAACTTTAGGAATTCTCAAATCTGTTCAATTTTTTTCAGGGTCAATTTCAGGGAAAAGATGTAAAATATATGTCTCATAACAGCTAAGTTAATTCTTGATAGTAACACAGGCATTTTCTTCTACATCTAATTTGGGTTTTCTAAGAAACTGTTAAGTCAATAATTATACTCAAAGGGAAATCTGTTCTACATTTCACACTGAAGAAGAGTAAAGCAAGCATCATTATTAACTGTGGTAGCAGGGGGAAAGGAAATAAGATAAAATCAAAGGATATACTTACCTTTTAGGTATCTGATAGTTCTAAAACAAGTTTATTCAACTTAGAAGAAACACTGTGGAAACGAACACATAGTAGAAATGACGTGGGCCTGGAGATATAAGAAAATGGCCCAAATTAGTACAGTACTCTTCAAAAACCAAAATTTGAATTAAAATGTAATTAAAAATAACTGGCAATTTCCTAAAGTTAATAAAATGTTAAACTAAAAAAGACAGTTTTTAAATAGGCAGTTTATAATTAGAACGGTAGCCTGGCATGCACAAGCAACATCTCAGGATGCCGAACACCTCAGGATGCCCAACACTTAAAAAGAAAGAACAATAAGAAAAAAAAACAGCAACCTATAAAGTGTATGCAGTGTTAAAACACTTTATTGTCTTGGAAATATATGCTCAGTAGTTAATGAATTTCTAAAGATCCTTTCCATGACAACAGTGAAAGAATAAGAGGAAACTTGAACAGTAGTCTTGGAGTAAAAGAAATGTTTTTTTAAAAAAAATACTGCATTTTAAAAAAGGATACTGACAACAAAAGCAGGCACAGCTAATTCGCACTATTATGTGCACTCTTAAACTTTCAACTAAAGCATTTTGTTTTAGATTACCACCAATGCCTCAATCTGCCATTTTAAGATGTTTCCATATCCCTAAGTACCAGGAACTTCCTCTTTAGCTACTATTTATCTCGGGGAGTATACGCACGAACACCTGCCAGGCGTGGTGGTGGGCATCTTATAACCCTAACTACCAGACAGGCTCAAGAAGGGGATCACAAGAGTGAGGCCAGTTTATACAATTTAGCGAGACCCTGCTTTCAAAAACAAAAACAAAAACTTGTACACGCTTGAGCGCTTCCTGGATTAAGGCGTCTGTCACTAGCCTCATTATGATCCTTACATAGAATATTGTTTGCTGAGATTTCGCCCGCCCCCGTTAAGGCATCATTCCTGAGTTGTTATCAAGCCCAACTGCTTACTCTGAGGTTAAAGGAAATATTTTACAATAAATCACACCAACCAGGGTCCAATCATTTAAGTGAGCTCGCCAAGTCTCTAAACGTCCTTTCCAAGGCCAGGAACTCGCACTGTGGAGGCGGCAAAGCTTGCTCTCTGGGGAGCAGCACCCCGCGTCCACCCCTTCCTCCACTCGCAGCTGAGTCTTCAGGACCCGCGAGGCAGAAGGCGGGCGGGGTGGCAGCCTCCCGAGTGAGCCAATTCAGAGCCCGCACCGCGACAGTCGCCTCTCGGGCCAGCCCTTCCCCGCGGCGCGGATGGGGCGGAACGGCGAGCGGGGGAGCGTTACACAACCAGCATTAGCTGGTTTTCAAAAATAGCAACTCATGGATTCTCCGCACCGCGCGCCCCCAAGGCCAGGCTCCCGGCCCGCAGCGCTCCAGCAACGCACCCCGACACTTCCACACTAGGCTGAGCCAAGGAATTTTTGTAACCTGTATCCAAAAACTCCTCCTCCAATTTCCACATCCACGAGCGCGGTTAGCGTCTTTCAATGCCCCTGGCTCCCCGTTGATTTAGCTAACTTTACAGAAAATCGTCAGCTACTTTCACGAGTCCCCGAGATCGGAGAGATCCGGATCACATCTACCTGCTCCTCACAGCCAATGCATCTCGCTCGCCCACACGGAGGAGCCTTTCGGAGCGTCTTCTTCTCCGCGTCCCGGAAGTGCGTTCCTAGCGAGGACGCGCCCCAAAGGCTTCTGGGAGCAGAGTCAGGGTCGCGCGCGGTCCGCACGAGAACGCCCCGGGTGTTTGGACTACACTTCCCAGAATCCACCGGGCCACGTCCTGCGCCCCCAGCCCGCCTTGCCATTGCCACAGGGGTGGGTTTGTAGGTCTTGGGATTTAGATTTGGTTTATCCCTTTTAACATAGGCACACAGAGAGGCATAAAGTAAAATAATGCATCTCTCTTTAAGTATCCTTAAATAGATATGTGGATGCTTTATCCAAGTAAATATTTTTAAAATTAAATGTGATTTCCCCATAGAAAGTTAGCAGAAATCTCAAATCCGAATGTTCCCTCGGCCCCTGCAAAGCATTTACTGGGCACAGAGCTGAGTAGAGCCTCTACCAAATCAGAGGGCCTGGATTTGATGCAACTCTGTTACAGGCAGCTGACTGAGTTAGTTAGAAATATAGGAAGTCAAACAGGGCTAGGTGTTGAAAGGAGCCAGTGCAGAAGCCCAGATACCTTGCAACTGTGGGGTAGACAGATATTTCCTGCTGTGGGCCAGCCCTCAAGACAAGATCAAAGAAAAAAAAAAAAAAAGACAAGATCAAAGAAATGCAGCCACATCCTAAGGATTGATATTCTAAATAGGTCTCTATTAACCTGAGGAAGCCGGGAGTCACCAATCCAACCCTCTAAGGGAAGAGTCACTGGTACTTAAGAATGCCTGCTTTCTATGTGACTTGCTTCCCCATTTATTCCTGATTTAATCAATTTTACCTGAGCAATTAATCTTACTAGTTAACCATAGTTCTGTCCCACCTATGCCCACCTTGAGAGTTCCCAGGTTTTCCTCACCTTGTACCTATCTCACCTTTTACTCTATAAACAGTCCCCAGAAAAGACATAGTCTTTGGCAAGCTGCTCAGGACCCCTTCTGCCCCTCTCAGAAGCTTTCTTTCAGTAAATTAATTCTGCTCTTAACCTCCATTGTTTCTAAAATTCATTCTTCAATTTTAGAGAACACAACTGAGGTTCTAAAATTCTCTAAAATTGAAGAAAGGGCTGAGGTATGTTAATGTATTTTGATTGGGATTGCATTAAATCTGTGTAACAGTTTTGGGAGTATGGACATTTTCACAATGTTGGTTCTTCCTAACCAAGAGAAAGGGATAATCTTTCCATTTTCTAACATCCCTCTTCTATCTTTTAGAGTACTATAATTTTCAGCATATAGGTCTTTAACATTCTTTGTTAGGTTGATACTTAAGTATTTCATTGTTTTAGATGTTATTGTGAAAGGTGTTACTTCCATAATTTCTCAATGAGTTTATTTGTGTATAGAAATGCTGTTGATTTTTGAGTGTTGGCATGAATTTGGGTTTTTTCTTCCTTTTTCTTGATAAGGTTGGCTAGAGGTTTATCAATTTTGTTTTTTCTCCCAGAGAAGCAGCTCTTTTATTCATTAATTCTTTGTATTGTTGCCTTAGTCCCAGTTGTGTTAATTTCTGCTCTGATCTTTATAATTTCCTCTCTTTTGTAAGCTTTGGGCATAACATATTCTTTTTTTTTAGAAGCTTAAGGTATATTATTAGTTTATTTGTGCTCATTCTGGTTTGGTTTTGTTTGTTTGGTTGGTTGGTTTTGTTTTGTTTTGTTTTTTGTACCGGGGATCAAACTCAAGACCTTGCACTTACTTGCAAAGCAGGCTTTTATGCTGCTGAGCTAAACCCCTGGCGCCTCATTCTGTTTTCTTGATATGACAATTTATTGCTAAATATTTCCCTATTAGGACTGCTTTCATTGAGTCCCACAAATTTTGATATGTTGTATCTGTATTTTGATTGAATTGTAGGTATTGCTTAATTTTTAAAAATTTCATCTGTAACCCATTGGTTGTTCAAGAGGTTGTTATTTAATTTCCATGTGTTTATGTAGGTTTTGCAGTTTCTTTTGCCATTAATTTCCAACTTCAGTACACTATGATTAGATAATATTCATGGGATAATTTCCATCTCTTTGAATTTACTTAAGCATATTCTGTGGGCTAGTATATGGTCTATTTTAGAGAACATCCCATGTGCAGCTGAGAAAAATGTGTATTCTGCTGTTGTTGGATGGAATACTCTGTAAATATCTACTAAGTCCATTTGTTCACAGGTATGATTCACTTCTGTTCTTTGCTTACTTTTTGTCTAGTTGACCAAGCTCTTTGTGACAATGGGGTATTAAGGTCCCATTACAATTGTGTTATTGCATATTTGGTTTTTCATGTCTATTAGTATTTGTCTTGTATAGATGGGTGCTCTGGAATTTGGTGCATACATATTTATGACTGTTAGCACTTCCTCTTGAATTTTTCCCCTAACAAGTATGTTAGGATATTCTTTATCTCTTTTGATCATTTTTGGTCTGAAGTTTACACTGTCTGCAAACAGAATTACTACTGCTTTTTCTGGGTTCCTGTCACATGGAATATTGTTTTCCATCCTTTGACATTTAGTCTATGAATTTCCTTTTGAGTCAGATGTGTTTCTCATATACAGAGCATTGTTGGATCCTGTTTCTTGATCCATTCTGCCAATCTATTTCTTTGAATTAGTGAATTGAGGCCATTTATATTGATGGATATAACTGATAAGCACTGGCTTAAATTTGTCATGTTATTTTCCTGTTGTTGGTTTCCTTCCCCACCCCCACTCTTGTTTATTTGCTTGCCCTGCTTGGTGGTTTCTTTCTATTGTTGTTCTGGGAATTGAAGTCATTTTTGACTCTCTCTAGTAGTTTTTTGGTACTCTTTCTAGGATTGTTTTGGTGGACATGAATTCCTTCAGTTGCACTTTATCATGAAAGTATTTTATTTCTCCATTAATTTGAAAGAAAGTTTTGCAGGGTACATCAATCTGGGTTGAAAGTTGTTTTCTTTTAGGGCTTGAAATTTCACTCCAAACTCATCTTAACTTGATGGTTTGTGCTGAAAAGTCTGCCATGATTCTAATGGGCTTTCCTTGATAGGTGACTTGTGTCTTTTCTCTAACAGCTTTTAGTATTCTGTTTTTATGCCATATTTCTGTGATCTTAATTATTATATGTTTGGGTGTAGATTTATTTTGGTTATGACTGTTTGTTGTTCTATATGCCCCACTTATCTGTATATCTGATTCTGTTCTTATGAGAAATTTTCTGTTACTTCTGTGAATAGTTTTTTAATTTTATTTTAAAAGGGGGTAAAATTAAACACAACAAAACAGAACAGAACGGGACATAAGAAAGCATAAATTTCAAAGCTAGACAACCAGAGATCTTCACTGTCATATTGTCTCTTGTTTTCTTCCAAATGGTTGTCCTTATCTTTGCATATGGGGAGCTCATACTAAATAACATAGCCAATCTTTTCACAAGATGTGTAGTTCACTGGCTCCCATTTGCTAACAGGGGGGGCACAGGGTGGGAGACAGGATGACATGAGATGTCTGATTCTCAGCCCACATGCAGGCAGGATCACAACGGCCCCCCAGAGAGAGGAGGAGTTCCTTGTTTTCGCAGCACCCCGAGTCAACCACACTGTGCAGGTCCCAACACACCAGGGTCTCTCTCCTTTGGGCCGCTGAAAGTCTGCCACACTCTCAGCCACCCCCCAGAGAAGGGAGGAGTTCCTTCCGAGTCAACCACATGGTGCAGGTCCCGAGGCTCCAGGGTCTCTCCCCTGCAGGCCCCCCGAAGTCCGCTATACTCACCTGCTATTTCTTTCTGATGAATTGACCATTCCATTTCCAAAGTTCTGAAATGGCCAACAGATCACAGAAAGAATTCTCTTTGGGCTCCTGTTTGAAACCAGGCAGCTACAAACAATCTGCTGACCTTGCTTCATGGCCAGCTGTGAATAGTTTTTAAAAGTCATTTGCATTGACTCCTGCATTTTCATTGACACCTATTAGTATTATTTTGCTTCTCTTTGCATCGTCTTGAAGCTGTTGAATTGTTATTTCATGCTCTCTTGTTATTTTTAAAAGTTCTTTGCTTTTATGATCACTAGCTGCGATACTGTCTTCAAGATCCAAAAGTCTATCCTCAGCTTCATTCAGATGTTTTCACCAGCTTTCAATGGAGTTTAATTTCCTGGATATTGATTTGAATTTGTTTCATGCAGTCCATTTCTTCCCTAAATTGTTCATTCAAAGTTTCCTTCATTTTCCCATGCTCCTGTACTTTTTTTTTTTATCTATGTCTTCTCTAGCTATGCTGAGTAATTCATTTATTAAGGTTATCATTTCTTTCTTTACTTGAGAAATTCTAATCTGATTTCCTCTATAGCCTCATGGATTTGTTTCATTTCACTTGCTATGTTTTCAGAAATTTCAGGTGTATGACTTCTAATGTCCTCTATTTCAATGTCTCCTATATTGGTTCCTGATGGACTGGATGTTTGAGACTGCATTTTGCTTTTTCATTTTGACATTTTCTCTTGGGTTAATAGGTTGGTCTTTCCAATCCCACTAGTCTCAACTGACCATGGTTTGTGTCTTAGGGTCCTACAGTATGGATGATGTTTGTCCAATTGCTGGGTCCCACAATGAAGGGCAGTGGCCAGTCACCTCAATTCTTCCTGCAGATCCTGTTGGGTGAGTCTTATATTTGCCCTAGGCTGACTACTCTTGGAGTATTGATGTAAGCTAACCCTTAGCTCCTATTGTTACTATGGCTTTTCCAGGCTGCCAGATATACCTAGCTATATTGTGCAACTCAGCTGGGACTCTACTATGTCACTGGGGGTCTCCTAGCCCCTTCCCAGTTCCTCCAGGTTGGGGGAGGCCTTCTTGGTGCTCTTCTCAACCCATCTGGTGTTCTCTGTATGGAAAGATGACTCACCCACACTCTTGCCAGGCTTGCCAAAGTCCTACAGCTGGAAGGGGCAGGGTTTGCTGCTGCTCCTGTTGACCCACTGAGGTCCTCTATTTGAGGGGAAAACTCACTACACTGTTGCAGGCCCACTGAGGTCCTTTATGTGGGTAAGGGGTTGCTGAAGCTTCCACCAGCCCACCAGGGTTCTGCAGATGGTGGACAGGGTCACTGATGGTTCCTGGGCTGTTGAAGTCTCTGGGTTGAAGTGGGAGGTGCTGCCATCAATCCTGCCAGCTGCAGAGGTATCTGGGGTAGAGCAGGAGGTGTTGCTGACAACCCTGCAGCTGCAGGCATCTCTGGGGTGGATGGGAGGTGCTTTTTTTTTTCTTAAAGAAACTTGTATGTTAAACTTTTAAATGAATGTGTTACACATCTGGCATTATAACATTATTGGTTCTGAAGTGTATCTGTTTTTCTGGTTCATGTTTCTAGGAAAATCCAGGTATACTCGTACTGTTTTTACCATTTCTCTTGGTGAGCAGTACCACTTCCTGGAAAGCCTTGTTTTGGAAACTGGAGCTCTGTTATTACATAGTATTCTCATTTCCTCCATTAAGATTCAGCTGGCCAGTGGCTTTTATTACTCTGTCATCCAATTGTATTTCAAATCTACCTGGTCATAAGCTTTTGCTCAACATCTGTCCTTAAACTATTCCATCTGCATTAATTTGTGTAAAACCATATACAAATAAAGATGATGATATGTTTTAGCTGTATAATTATGTCTTTCTCTTAATATAGGAAAATTATTCCAATCTCCTTAAAGCCTTTTATAAAAAAATAATATTAATAATAACATTTGAAAACCAATACAAAATTAAGGCTTTGATCACAGTATACTGGCAATTTCAGAAAGATGTATGGGAATATGGGTCATAAACAAAGGAAGATTTTTGTCCCTTGCTTTTAACTTTGAATACACTCAGTTTGGAAAACAGAAAAAAAGCCAACTTTGTCATATATTGCTCCTAAATGAGTTTAATATAAATTGCGTATCCTGTCCTTCAAATTCCAAGAATCTCCAGACATGAAATGGGTGTCCTTCACACAGCCGGGTATCTGAGCAGCCTTAAAAACTTCATGTCTGCGATGCACGAAGGTGGCTACTTGCTCATATCTTCCAATTACCCAACAATTATTAATTAAGCAACAGTCAGGTGGTGAAAAACATTTTTTTAAAGTTAGAATTGCCTAAAACTAGTGGTTGGTTATAGTGAGATGTGGTAGTTTAAAATGCCCCTGGATTTTTCATGCCTTCCAGGGCCAAATGAGGCCAGCACCCCACCAATCACTCCTGAGCTGTCCACAGGGATGTCCAACTGTGCAACGATAACATCTTCCCTCCTTTCCCCTCTCCTTTTCTCATTCCTATAACCTGCTTGATCTTGATTTTCCTTTAGCCAGTGAAACCTGCTCAAAAAGATTCCTCAAGTACATACTTTTCCTCTACTTGCCAAGTTCCAATTAGAAAACAGAAAAGAGGAGGAAGACAAGATGGCAGACTGGTAGGTAGCAGGAGAGAGACCCTCTCTGAGAGAGACAGCTCAAATGCCAGAATAAAACACCCTAGAGAGACCCAAACAGAGAGAGATGGACTCTCACAACCCACGAAGAAACTAAAGTGCAAAAAAAAAAACCGCTCAAATATGAGGTCCTGGGGCTACTATTAGTGAAGATAAGATCAGTGAGCATGGCCCCTTCCTCAAGCCGCCTGAATTCCTGCCCAACCTGAACAAGCGATCCATGCCAAAGCGACTGGCTTGAGCCGCCAGAGTATGGAGCTGAACAGCCCTGCGTGCAGCTCCCTGGGACCAGCTCTGCACACAACCCACCCAGAGGCACCATGAATTCCCACTGCAGATGCGCTGAAGTCACAGGTCGGGGAGCCCAGCAGTTCTTGGGGACACGGTGAGTGATGGGAATAAGACCCTCCCACGGGAAAGGGGAAACCGACTGGACTACATGTTGGATTTGGGCAGGACAGCCCTAACTCCATAAGGAAGTGGCTTCAGCTGGTTGCTCCCCTCACCAAGATGACTGGTGGAATCTGCTTGGACTAGGCCACGCCTCTGGTGGGACCCAGTTACTTCCCTGAGATCAGTGCACACAGACGCAGTGAAGGCCTGCAAAGGTTGACTGGCCCACAAGGGAGGAGCTAGCGCACACTGCCCGTGGGTGAACTCTAATCTCTGATAACCTATTGAAGAGGGCTAAAGCTCATAGCCTGCGCCCTCTAGAGGAGCCTTGAACAACAATAAAAGGGTCTGGGAATTACACTGTACACTTGTATGGAAGGAACCAAAAACATGACGAAAGGGAGAAATAAGACAAAACTCCAGGCCCCCAACCCTGAGAACATTGATCCAGGAGAGGTAAATACAAAAGAGATTGAGGGCAGGAAAAATGCAACATCAAACACAGCATTAGCGGACATAAAGAGATATCTTCACGACCTTGTAAGCTGGACCAAAACTGAAATATTAATTCAAATTAAACAAGAGATAAGTAGATTAATAAAAGAAGGGCTGGGCACCTCTCAAGAAGACACAGACAGAAGAATGGAGGAACACAAATGGAGAGAAAAATTTAATGAAGAATTCAGGAAAAACCTAGAATTCATGAAGCAGATTCAAAGAGATTATCAAGAAACTAAAGACTCGATAGAAAGCTGGCAAAACTGCTTGAAAGAAACCAAAGATAGACTATCAAAAATTGAACACAGGCGTGCAATGTGGGGTCATGAAAGGGAAGATCTCTTAAAAATAACAAGGGAGCAGGCAGTAAAGATACAAAGACTGCAAGATGACAAGAGGATCTATAACTTAAGAATAAAGTATGTGAATGAAGAAGCAGGAATCAAAACAGAGGAATTACAAAGGCTATTCACAGAAATTATTAAAGAACATTTCCCAAGCATACAAAAAAGAAATGATATGCAGAGGTATGAAGCATACAGAACTCCAGCCACCTACAACCCAAACAGAGCTACACCCAGACACATAATAATCAAGATTCCAGAAATTCAATATAACAACAGAATATTAAAAGCCATCAGAGAAAAGAAACAGATCACCTATAAAGGAAAACCCATCAAAATCATGGCAGACTTCTCGACACAGACCATCAGGTCAAGAAGAGCTTGGAGTAAAGTAATTCAAGCGCTGAAGGAGAACAATCTACAGCCCAGATTGATGTATCCTGCAAAACTCTCTCTAGAAATTAATGGAGAAA
>PVJX010019454.1:0-34831 GCA_004027295.1 Dolichotis patagonum | reverse complement strand
AGGGCTGTGGGGAAAAAGGAACCCTTCTCCACAGTTGGTAGGAGCAAAGGCTGGTGCAACCACTGTGGAAATCAGTGTGGAGATTCCTCAAAAAAACTAGGACTAGAAGTTTCAGTTGACCCAGTTATTCCTCTTCTAGGTATCTGCCCAGAAGAATTAATAACATCATACCACAGTGATATATGTACACTCATGTTTACAGCAGCACAATTTGTAATAGCCAAATCTCGGAAACAACCTAAATGTCCATCAACTGAAGAATGGATAAAAAAGATATAGTATTTTTATACAATGGAGTATTTATTACTAAGCCATAAAGAAGGATAAACTTGAGATGTTTATAAGTAAGCAGATGCAACCAGAGATTACTCTCGTAAGTGAAATAACTCAGACTCATGTGTAAACACTGTATCATCTCCCTAGTGTGAGAAGCTAAAAGAAATAACGTGTGTGTGTATAAAAGATTAAGATACTTATACTATTAATTTCTCTTAGTTTATTGAAAAGAAAGCTCTGTGCTAATATTGTTTGGACAATTAAATGCAGATATTTTACACTCTGAGTAACTAATTAAAACACAATGTATTAACCACTGTGGCCCTCTATCATGTCTTGAAATTTTGGGGGGTTTTTTCCTCTTTAAAAAAAAGTCTCCACTGGACTGTGATTCAATGCTATCTTTGAGGACTAAGACAGGAGAAAGGTCTACTTGGATCCGAGTTTAATATCATTCAGAAAGACTTCATTTTGAAACATACTATTTCTGATTTGCTTGAAATTTTCCTTTTTGTACAACCAGCATGCATTATTTTTACAATCAGATATTTCTCTTCAGTGGGGGAAGGAGCAGAGTGGGAGGAAAGACTACCAATATTATTACTCACTGATGATTATACAGGATTAGAATCCAAAATAAATTATCACTATATTCAGAGGAAAAATATCTCTCCTTAAACTTCTAGGCTTCTTTATCTGCCAATGAGAGTTTTATAAGCCAAAATCGTTTTCCCCTTAGCTTCTAAGATGTTTACAAATAAATTATTCATTCTAGACATGAGGCTTATCTGTTCTTTCATCTTAATTATTTCTGAGGCTTTGAAAAAAGATTAGCCTATTAAACATATTTTAATAACCTAAGCAACCTAAAATCATTTTTGGATGCACAGCGTAATCACCACCCACAACAGCTGAAATTAAACGGAGGCACTTTCTACAGAATCAAAAATGCAGTATAAAGCCTTGTAGAAATTATGTATCCAATTTTTGGCAAAATCAGTCTTCCTTTTTTCTAAATCATTTCAATACATTTTAGCAAGCTTTATAGCATCAATCAGGATTTTTTAAACACTGCACATTTAAAATTTTAAAAGTCTTCCTTTTGTCATGCATTAGACAGCCTAAATTGACACAAAACCCAGACACCCTTCTGATGAGAACCATGCAATAAAATGTCTACTTGGATAAAAATTCTATATGATAGCTGCACCAAAAACCTCCTCACAATAAAACTGTGCCTCGGTGCTTCAAAACACCTGAAAAACAGTTACTACAAAAGAACAACAAGGAAGTAATTGCAAGGATTAGCTTTCAAAACAATTTTTGTGTGAAAAAATATAATAGCAGCAACATAGAACACTTTCAAGTGTTCCCTCTGTAACACAGCAGATGTGCTCCTAGGACACCGAAGCCTGTCTTTCTACTATCATGGCCTAAGAAAGAGGTGAGAGATACATTTGCATTTTGGGAGAGCTTCAAACAGTGGGCAGTGTTGACACAAAGCTGCAATGTAAATATTTGTTCCCTTTTTAGTTTATAAATTTCATGATGATAAAATTCTGTATATACAGCGATTAATTAAAAAGGAAACTATTTGCCTTGTAGGATGCTCGAGGTTGTGTGTTTATTCGAGATGAATAAAATGGTACATACTAGAAAGCAATAGGGATTCGAATTTTGAACTTCATTGGTTTAACAAGACCCTCCTGGGAATGAAAAACGTTTTCATTTGTCAAATCTAATAAGGCTTTTCAGATGATAATTTGTGTAGAGATGCAGCAGTACCGTAAAAATTATCTCCCACTGACCTTGAAAGTAAGGAAGAATGATATGTGACCAAGAAACAGCAAATTAAATGTTTGAAGGAAAGGAAGACAATTTTCCCTTACACTGACTTTAGGGTCACTTGACATCACCATTTAACGACAATCTCATAACAAGTTCCCCTGGCTGCTCAAGATTGTTTTAATGTGCTACTGAAGAACTACCCAAAAAGGAACTGATTACCACACGGCACACAGAGATGACACCCAGTAACTACCCCAGTGGCTACTCTACTTCTAGCCTAATCTGGAATCAACACCTTATGCTTGAACTGATTTCTCTTAATAGCCACTACCATCACAAATGACCACAAATGATAAGCTCTTATTTTGCACCAGAAATGTTCAAAGTACTGTTTAATTTTTTCAACATTCAACTCTGTAAAATGAGTCCCAGGATCACCAATGTATCACCCCCCCCCAAAAAAAACCACCTTTTAAAGTTTAAAGTATGAATCTTATGCCTCTGGATATACAGCACCAAGTGATGCCTCAATACATCCATCAGCTGTGCCAATCACAACTCTGCTGGGGGACGTGAGAAGGGGCCAGCCTGCACAGGAGCAGGCACAGACAGCACTGGGAGCTCTCCACCCCTTCCGCTCCGTCTCCCTACAAACCTAACACACTTCAGCGCCCACAAACACGCGGCTTCACACACGCCCACACCGAGCCGGGTATGGTGGCGCACAGGAATCATGGCGTCTCAAGAAAAGCAACTTCCCCCACCCCACCGCCCATGAGACACGGCATTTGCTGCCTGCAAGCCTAGAAGTGGAGAGTAAGTATAAAAACAACACGGAGTGGCCAACAGCAGTCACCCAAGCGAGTCTGTCTTCTGCTTTCTCATTCCCACCAGGTCTTGCAGGACGTTGTGACAACGGTTTCTTCTATAGGGTCCTGAATGTGGCTTTCCAATTTTTTAATGGCAACTTAAAGAAATACATTTTACATCATGACCTCCTCTATTCATATGCACATATGAACTAAAGTAGCAATCTCCGGCAATAGTACAGCACTTTATGCTTTTAAAAGCACAAGTAATACTGCGGTATTTTTTATGCTGATTCTCTTCTTCCTCTTTTTGCTGTTTAACGGTGACAGCAGCTCCCTATGCTGATTTCACAATAAATTCATGGGAAACAACTCAGTTTGAAGAACACTGATTTCATGCCTGTGTTTTGGTTTTCTGGGTCAAGAGTAAAGCTTCTGCCTGCACCTGGTAACTTTGGAGAAGTCATTGTATCTCTTTGAGTCTCACCTTATTTGTAAACGAAAGGCCTACATTAACCAAAAACAGAATGGCTAAATTAAGAAACATGGGGATGCAAACAATTTAGGAGAGCCCCACATGGTGCAGCGGTGTGAACCCAGTAATAGAGAGGTTGAGGGGACACAGTGAGTTCAAGGTTAGCCTAAACTACGGAGTAAAACCCCGTCTCAAACACCACCGCCCTTTCAAAAAAAGAAAGAAAGAAAAAGGGAAAGACAAAAACAACTTGAGAAGGTTCTACTGAAGCAGGCGTTGGGCGCACACCTGCAATCTCAGCACTCAGGAGGCTGAGGCAGAGAGGACTGTTGTGGATGGAGTTCAAGACCATCCTGGCCTGCAATAGTGAATTAGAGATAGAGGCCAGCGTGAACTACATAGTGAGACCCTGTCCCAAAAGACCAAAATTAATTAATTAATAAACATTCTATTCTATCGCCATTAGACTGCAACATCAGGGAGCACCAGCAGGCATCTCATCTAACCCATCAGCTTGTTTGCTCAGTTCCCCCTTCCAAACATATTTTAGCTCTATCCTCTTTTTCTTCTCTGCCTCTTCACTATTACAGCTGCCTTCACGCCTCCACCATCACCAAATTCTCTTCCTAGGCCTGTCCTCTACTCTTACACCTCTACTGCTCCTCCCCACGCAGGAAGAACAAGGCCGCTCTCCTCACATTTATGGTAAGTTATCAAACCCAGGATATCTGACATTAGTACCACGCTGCTGTCGATGCCAAATCTGCCTATTTTCCCAATACAGGATGGGCTCCTTTATTTGAAATGCATGAGGCCAGAAACGATACCAAGTTCAGACTCTAACACTATGCAGACGTTATTGGTTGAGTTTCAGATTCTGCAGCATTTCAAACTGTAAATTTTTAAATAAAGGATGCCCAATCTGTACTATTCTAGACTCCTTCTTTCCCATTCAAGGACCACATATTTCATTGGATTGTCACACCTCCCAGTGACTTGAGAAACACAGATTATGTTGCTATTCTACTTAACCCCTCCCCTGTTCTTCCTAGTTCTTTTTCCTGTGGCCACATTAGCTATTTTTCTGTTGCTCAAGCATCAGCACTGGCGTCTTCTGACCAGGACCCCTCTCTAGCTCTCATCTTTTCCCAGGGACTCTCATGTCCCATGCATGTACAGCCAGCACCACCTCCATCCCCATTTCCCTCAATTTCCTCTGTCTGGTCTGTAACCATGTTCAGTCGCTCACTACCTCCTCTCTTATAATGTAAATTCCCTGAAAGTCCTTGCCTCAGAATAGACAATTTTTCAGTGAAGCCAGTACAGTCTATAATCTCGCAGGCCTCTGAGAGGCTGAGGCAGGAGGATCAAATTCTAGCCCAGTCTGGGCAAAAAAAAAAATAAAGAAATAAAAATTTAAAAAAATTAAACACCTGGAGATATAGTTCAGTGCAAAGAATTGGGTTCAATCGCTAGTACAAAAAAAAAAAAAAAAAAACACTTTTTAAATGAGTATAACTGCTAAAAACCAAAGTGGTCACAAGAATGACATCACTACAATAGGTGCCACACTGACAGGTGCATGTAAGTAGGTCCCCTTTTCCATGGGACAGAAGCACTGGTGGTCACACTTGGGATGTTAACACTCCCCTAAGGGAAGTGTCAGGAAAAGTACCCAGGAACAACACGCCTCAGCATACTTGGATGAGAAACTTGAATGAGGAAACCTGCAATTACCAAAAAGACCTGAATCTTGAGTTAGGACAAGATTTCACTAACACTATGTGGCCCTAACAGTCTCTGGGACTCAAATTCTTTGTATGTTTAATATGGCAATATCCTCTCATGGCCCATCTGAGAGGACAAGATGGTTCAGTAAGACAGTGAGTGGCAGCCCTTTAAAAAGAAAGGGAAACAGACTCCCAAAAGCAGATGTGAGGAGAAAATGACACACAGCACAGACGAGCACCAGGAAGCAACTGTCTATTCACGTAACCTACGAAAGGTGCCCTGCAGGGTGCTCAGCCCTGCACAGCACGAAGAGCGATGCGTGTGTGCACTGGCAGACCCCAGAGGCCACGCAAGCTGTGCTCAGCCACACAAGTTCCTGTCCTTGCCCTAGTCGGGCGGAAGTTACACCACACTGTGGCACTCCGCAAAAGCACAGGCTTGCCACACAGCCTGTCGGGTCCTCGCAATCTGGAGATTACACTCTGTCCAAGTACTTTCAAAGCACAGTGGTAGGCAGTACTGATGATTAAAACCAAGACATGGTCTCAATCTCTAAGGAGCTTACAACCAGCCTAGAATGTCAAGGTTCACAGATCTGAAGACTTACAAATCCTACCAGTACACTCGGTGGACATGCACTCGGTGGACATGAAGAACATAATACAGCACTTTAGAGGCAGGGAAATGTTCAAAGAAAGGGTAAAAGGTTTTGCTAGAATGTGAAGGCAGTGCAGCACAGGGCCACTTGAGCATGTCCTCAGCTCCTTAACATCAGCAGTTTTCTTTTTGCACTGCATCTGGCATTGGTTTGCCAACCACAGTCACATACTGGCATCTTCAGGACAAGAGACACTTCTGATCACCCGCTTCACGTCAGCATAGGTTCCAAAGCCGTGTGGTTACTTGGTAAACATTTTGCCACAGAGCAAGATGACATGGGACAATACAAAGGGGGGGCCCCTCTGGAAGGACCCTATGAGAGTTGGAGGGGGAGGAGACGCCTGAGGGAGAGACAAGAAGGCGCCACAGCACAAAGCTGCAGGAGTAAAAAGCGACATGAGTGGACATTGATCCGAATCTGGTTTACATTTGTTCGCCAAGCTCCGAAGCTGATCTTCTACTCTTACACTCAAAACAACTAGTTTTTTAAGTGTTAGAGACTGGAAAATGCTTTAGTTTGACTCTCTCCATTTTGTTCCTTAAGCACAAGTGTCCACATCACCTTTAGACTGCTGTTAACAACAAGTAGTTAGCTTTCTTACACATCTTAATCCAGTACTTGATTTTTATCTTAGACCTTTCTAGTAATCACTATATATCCCAGGGGTATGATTAACACAGTCTGCCCTTTTAACAAATTTTACCTTCAGATATCATAGAACATAATCATTTCTTTTATTCTCCAAATATTTCCATTCTTTATTTGGTTTCATGAATTCACCAACATTTAACAGATGAAAAACAGCAGCTAAAATTTCTTTCAATAGACAATTACATTTAAACAAACAAAAAGATCAAAATGGATTTATTTGAAATTCGCTGGCATCTGATTATGAAATTCACTGGCATTGTCATTGATCTTCTGAGATTAAGACATAGAGGTAGCAAAGTGAAACTATTCAACTCCAATGTGCAAACCAAAGTCTGCCTTGGAGACTTTTCAATTTAGATCTGGTTTGCAGCCTCTGCAAAATACCTGTAAAACAGTATCAGAAACGACAACCCATGTCTCCTGATCAGCCTAAACACACCTTGGAACACCTTGAATTGCCCAGTTGTTTCTGAGTAACACACAAGAGACAAATGGAAACTTAGCTAAAAAATTCTGGCCAATAAGTAACTACTTGCATTCACTCAAGGAGAACAAACAGATGCAATCTCTGTCTTTGTGCCACTTTCCCACAAAGAAAGGAAAGTTACAAAATAACCAGACAAATAAATATGTAATTATAGATTGTAAAAGGACTGAGAAGAAAAAATACACAGCATTTTGTTGGAATAGCTAGAGAGACCTTATCAAACTTGGGAGATTTAAAGAGATGGGGAAAATTTTAAACAGTGACATTTAAAATGGAAAATAGTTAGAAAACAGAATGCAGGGACTACGAGAGAGAGAACAAGAAGTCAACAAGAGCAATCCCTCCCTGCAGAGCCATGCCTTGGCCGCTGGGGGAAAAACCAGACCCCAGCCTTTTCCCATGAATTGGAGCCATTTGTGGACTGCAGGGGAGGAGAACAAGAAGAAATCAACAAAAAGCCCGCCCTTCCTACAAGTCAGCACCATATGCAGGCCAATGAAGGGAGAAGCAGACACCAGCCCCTTCTGAAGCTGTAGGCTGGGAGACCAGAAGAGCCCCCCCTACACTCACTCAGCTAAGCAACCAGCTGATCCGTAGAAACACAGGTTGCAATGATACTTGTGTTGAGGTAAAATACAACTTAATGCTTGTAGTATTGAGTGTTTCACTGACTTTGCAGGCCTAAAGCCTAACATTCAGAGGATCATCTAATCTTAAGAGGATAATTATACACAATGTAGCATCTGTAGGAGATCTCCTTCTGAAAGTGGTAGCTATGGTTGATTCCTTTGTTCTGAAGTCCTGTATCATTTTTGTTGCTTGGTTGGGTTGGGTTTTATTCTGTTTTGTCTCGTTTGGTTTTGTTGTATCTAAAGGCAGGGGCAACTATTTCAAAGATAACAATATATATTATGGTAGTCATTTTGGATTTACTATTATCTTGTTTTAACGTCCTTTATTGTAGTCATTGTTTTGTTTTCATTGGTTCTGTTTTGTTTGATTTTTACTGTGTCTGAAGGTATGGGCAGCTATTTTGAAGATAACAAGAGGCATTAGGATAACCATTGCTGATTTCCTATTATCTTGTTTTGAAATCCTATGTTACACTGTTTCATTTTGATTGGCTTTAGTCTGTGTTGTTTTGCTTGATTTTATTCTCTTTAAAATAAAAATTACCAAAAAGAAAAAACAAAATCAGAAGGCATAACTGCATATATGCTTTCATTCTACTTATGTAAAGGACATGCATAAGGACAAATCTGGAAGGAAATAAGCAAAAACAATGTTTTTGTGTGAGATTCTACACGGTGTTGCACCCTTCAGATTTTTTTCTTAATGTTTTTGGTTGCTGTCATCACATTAGTAAGCACTGTCACAGAATCAGAAGCCTTCAGGAGGAATGGGACATTATTAGTTCACTCTTAAGCTTGATTGTAAAACTATGATATAGGAACAAGACTGATCTTCCTTCATTGCAGTGTAAGTCTAAGAACCCTGGACTCCGCGAAAGGGCTGGCTGCTAATTAGCTGTGTGATACTGGAATCTCTAGAGGAGGCTGTTTTCTAATCCTGTTTGTTTGTTTGTTTGTTTTTGTTTTGTTTTGGGGGGTTTTTTGAGACAAGGTCTTGCTATGCAGTTCAGGCTGGCCACAAACTCCTAGTGATCTTCCTGCCTCAGCCTCCTGACAACTAGGATTACAAGCATGCATCACTACATGCAGTTCTGGTTTTTCATCTGTAAAATGGAGCTAGCAGGACCTGCCTCATAATGTGGTTGTGAGGATAAAATGACACAGCATATGTGAAAGGAAAAGTCCAATGCCCAGCAGAGAAAATGTGCTCAATAAATGTGACAGATGTATCATTTCTAACATATAAATCTGAATGAAAAAGTAAGATTCGAAACCCAAAGTCTCTGCGGTCCAAATGAGATAAGCAAAGTGGGGAGACTAAATGGTTCCTCCTCAATCACTGTCAAATGATCTCTCTCTGAAAACAGGCAAATCAACTGATAGCTTCAGCCATGTTTTATGGCGCTATATCCACTATATCTTGAGAAACACCAAAGGATGACTTCAAGAAAATTTCTCCTGGAGGAAGAATGAGTCAGAGAAGGTGAACAATTTACTAAAAATAATTAAGATCTCCTTTACTATAAATGAGGCCTCCTGAAAATATTTTCACAAATGGAGACCAAAAAAAATCATATAAAGATGACAGATTTAAAACAAAACCATACAAACAAAAAGTTATATACCCAGATTGCCAGCAGAGTATATTAAGGTACGCTTTTAAGTTTCTAGAACATTTGTTGTAATGAAGTGGGGCGGGGGGAGAGACAACTCCAGAAAATTAAGGGATGTTTATAACATTATATGTTATAAAATACTATTTTCTTTAACTAGGTAAAAAAATTTTCTCAAGCTTTCAGAAAATATTCAATAAACTGTTTTAGTCACTTAGTTAATTGAGCAAAAAGTAAAAAAACATTCTGTGCATTCACTTCCATCAAAACAGAAAACTGTCAGAAGAGTGGCTTTCAGTATTACTGTGTTGAATACCTAGCTCAGACTGACCACCCTCAAGATAGGCTTTGTGTACTTCAAACTCAAACCACGCCACACAGAGCAGCTGCTCACTGACTAACTGGTCTGCAGAATTCAGCAAGCGACAAAAGGTTACCTTAATTCAATAAGATAATCAGCACACATTCACCCACCACCCAGCGTCAAACCATCTGCAAGGCGGCGAAGCCAAATGCCTGTAAAACAACTGGCAGTGTGCAGTCTTGTCCTGTGTCCCTCATGTCAATGAAATTTCTCTCTCTTAGCAACAGCTAAAAAGAAGCTGAACTTTCAGAAAATCTGAAGATATCACGATCCAACAACTTGTTAGTAAGTTATTTTGAGTGCCACTGAGATTTCCAGGCCAGATGGGTAATATGTTTTATTCAATTGAGTCTTGTTCTGGGGGATAACAAAATGTGAGACAGACATGATCTGGATCTTTTCATTCTTCAAGAGGCAGAGCTTCCTAGGGCCTTCCAAGTAACAGCAGGAACAATGTAGCAGGGGAGAAAAGAAAAGGGGAAGAAAAAAACAGCAAAAACCCAACTACAAGAGCAATTTCAAAGAGGAACTGACATCTGCTCTAAGCCAGGACTGCACCCAGCTAAGGATATATCTGACTGCAGTTATAAAAACAATCAAATGGTGATGGCGACGATGACAATGACGACAGTGACAGCAGGTCAACAAAGCATGAAGAAGGTATAATGGGCACTAGAAGCAAAATCCAACATGGAAGTCTTATTTTCTTTGCAGCACTTCCCACTACAGCCTGATGCAGCCTTTCCCACAGTGCAGGCTTCTGTGGCCAAGATGCCTTGAGGAGGCTGGGGAAGGTGTGAGACGTCTGACTTCAGGGTGAAAAGGGTGTCCCCTTGACATTTCCCTCCATCTCCTCCCAAGAAGTCAGGAGAAAGCCTCAGTTTGGTGCTAATATGTCTGTAACACCTCTCTAATGCTCCCTAATCTTTCCCGAGAACAAGCCTCTGGTTCAAAGACAAAAATATCCAGCTACATTTTAATAAAATATTTTAAATAACGTTTACAGTTGCCTTCTATTTATAGCAAAGAATATCTCTTATAATGATGACACAAACTCTTTTTCAGGAAACCTACTAAGTAAAATAAGACAATGTAATTCTTAAATGAATATTTTAGTAAAATTTAGCTTTCTAAAAGAATTTCTTGAAAACATGTCAACCGTATGGAAAATCTGTAGTATAACCAACACTTCACTGAGATTCACCAACTATTCACATTACCTCATCATCTCAATCTATACCTTAGCTATCTATACTCATAGCCTCTCTCCCTCCCTCATTCCCTCCCCCGCTTTGGCTTTTGCTGAATTATCTAAAAGTATACCGCAGACAGCATGGCACTTCACTATGACATACTTTAGGAGACCCCTCCTAACTCATAAGGGTGTAATTCCTGTAATTATAATGGCATTGTCAGACTGGAGAACATTAACATTAATGCCACTAATGTCCCTGCATATCTAGATAAATTCAAATGAGCACAAATATCCCCTTAAAATACTTTTCTTGGTGCTTTTTTTTTCCCCTTACATGATGTTTAGTTGCTATGCCTGTTTAGTAGGGCAGTCTGAAAGAAAACATATAGCACGTGAGTCTCAAAAGCTGACAGCAGCACGCTCTGGCTTGAGAAACACTCAACTAATTATTGGCTTGAAGTATTGGAATAGTAGGAAGCAATCAAAGTGGTAAACAAGAAACACTGCTGTAAAGCGCTAAACCAAGGGCTGGGGATTTAGCTCAGCGGCATAAGCGCCTGCCTTGCAAGTGTGCAGTCGTGAGTTCGATCCCCGGTACCAAAAAAAAAATAAATAAATAAAATTAAATTAAATTTAAAAAGCGCTAAACCAGTGTTTATAGTACACGAAACCATGAAAGAAAACCTGTAACACCTTTTTCCATATACAGCTCAGAATTTTTTGCACTAAGTACATTAGTTTTATAACTACGTGAAAGTTTTGTTTTGTTTTATCGGTACCAGGGATCGAACTCACGACTGCCTGCTTGCAAGGCAGGTGCTTATGCCACTGAGCTAAATCCCAGCCCCTAATACGTGAAAGTTAAAAAGAAAAAAAAAAAACTAAAAATTTAGAATTGTTCATATTGTTAATCATACTCTGCTGCCCGTACATTTCAAAGACTATCATCAATCCATTAGGCATATATGTAGTTTCAATTTAACAATTTTTCTCTCAGGTCTGGGGACTAAACCCAGGACCTTACTGAGCTACATCCCCAGTCCTGTTGATTTTTATTTTGAGACTGGTTCATACTCAGTTGCCCGAATGGACTACAGCCTGCTACCAACCCTCCTGCCTCAGTCTCCCACACTGCTAGGATCACAGGCATGTACCATCATGCCTGTCTTTAAAATAATGAGACATAGTAAGTAAGACCCTGCCTCAAAAAATAAAATAAAAGAATGATTTTTTAAAACGTAGCTTTAATTAGTTTTATACTTTGCTACAAAACAGATTTGGATATACAGAAATATGCATTACAATGTAAAATTCTTTTGAGCTGTGCATGGTAGTACATACCTACAACCCTAGCACTCTAGGAGGTTGAGGCAGGGGGATAGCAAGCTTGAGGCCGGCCTGGGCAATCTGCTGAAACCTTGTCTTAAAACAAAATTTAAAAATCTTTTTAAAGGCAGGGGGTACAGCTCGGGAAGACGGCCCTGGGTTCAATTCCCAGTAACACCAAATAAACCATAAACAAATAAATGAATAAATCAACCCACAATGAACAGACATGTTTCTAAAATGTCCTGAATTTTTTAAGTCATAAATTTCAAAATACATCAGGAAAATTTATTATTCAAAAGCACATCATTCATTAAACAAATATACCATGAAAATGTAGGATTCATACTAAGAAGATAAGGATGGTTAAATATTAGGAAATCAGTTATTATAATTACTCATGATCAAGAATAAAGGAAAAAAGGGCCCAGGGTTTAGCTCAGCAGCACAAGCACCTGCCTGGCAAGCGTAAAGTTATAAGTTCAACCCCTAGTACCAAAAAAAAAAAAAAAGAATAAAGAAAAAAAAGTCTGTAAATTTTGAAAAAGACTTTCATAAAATTCCTAATGAAATGTGTGTAACAATGATAAAAATGTTAGCCAATATCATGTTTAATGAGGAAATACTGATATCCACTGTTACCAGCATTCTTTATTATTGAGTTATTAGCTGATAAAATTATACAAGAGATTTACTCCATAGCATGAGAACAACAAAAAACAGACTAGGAAGAAAGAACAAAGAATTCTAAGTAGAAGAGGAGGCTGAGGGCAACACTGCAGCAGCTCCCTTGGGCAGAGTGCCCCACGTGCCTCTGACACCCCTGCACAGCCCCCAGCTGCCCTGGGGAACTGGGAGTGACACGCTGCCAGGAAGTGTAAGGGGGTGATTCTAGGAACAACAAAGTTCTGGAGCTACCTTTTGCCTACTTTATGGTTGGTTTGGCACTATTGTTTGAATTACTAAACAAAAGCCAACGAGAAGAGGAAGTAAAGTTAAAACTACACATTATTTGCAGATCATAGTATTGCATACCTGGAAACCCAAAGACAATAAACCAAAAATCATTATCAACAAAAAGTTTAAAATGGTGACTGGGCACAAAATAAACATACAGAAATCAGTAACTTTCTTGTACTAAAATAAAAAAGCAGCAAATTACAAAATGTAAAGGGAAGTGTCATACTCACAAATTAATTAAAGAAAGTTTAAACTGCCAGGTGTGGTGGTACCTGTTTGTAGCCCCAGCACACAGGAGGCTGAGACAGGAGGATCACCATGAGTTCAAGGCCAGCCTGGGCTACAAAGTCAGTTCAAGCCCTGCCTGAACTGCATAGTGAAATCTTGTCTCAAAAAAAACAAAAACAAAAAGAACCATTATAAGAAAAATCCAGGTAACAGTGAAAAGATATGCCTTTTCTTCAACCTAAGATTCAATGAGTATCATTCTTTCTAAATACTGAAATGTCAATAAAATTATCAACAAAAACTTTGGAGTACTAAATACTTCATTCTAAAGTCCATGACAAAAAATAAACAAGCAGTATTAGTCATGAAATTTCTGAAAAATAAAGCAGTCACTTACCAAGAAATAAAACAGCCTATGAGGGTACAGTAACTGACTGAAACACTGTGGTAATGATACATTAGATAGGTAATTTAATGAAACAAAAATACAAAGTGTAAAACGAGATGCACATATATATAGGAATTCAGTTTATAATAAAGATAGAATCCCACATGCTAAAGAAACATTAGTCAATAATCGGACAGCTGGGTTGCCATTTGAAAACAGTAAAACAAAACTGGACCCCTATCTCATTCCTCAGAGCAACATAAACCCCAGATGGACCAAACCTTCACTAAAAATCAAAACATAAAAATATAAGAATAAGTAATTTTTTTCTCATGATATTGCAGAAGGGAAGGCCAATGCACAAAACACAACTTACAAGTCATAAAAGCAATGCGACTGTTTTGCAGAAATAAAACTATATTTAAATTGTGTGTATCTTTTAACTGGCCATTTAACCTAGGGACACATCAGACAGACGTGCAGGTCTGCTCATACAAGGTCATTCACTTCCACAGTTTACTCCAGTAAAAGACAGCTTTACCTACTACCTTGCCTTAGGTAATGAAAAGAAGACATCTCCCTATGTAGCATTACAGACTGATCTCTAAGATGAGAGATATTTTGCTAAATATAAAACCAAGTTGTCAAACAGGTGCAGTGGTACATACCTACAATCTCAGCACTCGGGAGGCTGAGGCAGGAGATCACTGAAGAGTTCAAGGCCAGCCTGGACTACACAGTGAGTTTAAGGTCAGCCTAAACTACACAGTGAGACTCTGTCTTCAAAAAAAAAGTTATAATTTATATAGTAAACACATAGGTATGTAGAAGGTATCTTTGGGGGAAAAAACAAACAAACTATTGATACTGTTTGCTTCTAGAAAGAGACTGACCAGCTCTCTGTAGGACAAAAACAAACTATTTTTTCTATATCTATCCTTTGCTAATTCTTGAATTTTGTGCTGTGTGTGCGTGCGTGTGTGTGTGTGTGTGTGTGTGTGTGTGTGTGTGTGTGTTTTGCTGGGAATCAAGCTCAGGGCCTTGCGCACATGACAGACAAATGATCCACCACTGCACTACTCCTAGACCCTCAAAATTATTTACTGAAGGATCAGTTTCATTTTCTTTTTTTTTAGGAGAAGGGTATAAGAGGAGGGTGGTAAGAGGGGCACTGGAGATTGAACTCAGTGGAGTTACACTGTTTTTCTGTTCTGTTTTGTTTTAATTTTGAGACAGTCTTGCTAAATTGCTAAGTGGCCCAGACTACCAGTCTAGGCTTGAACTTGTGATTCTTCTGCCTCAGCCTCCCATAGTCTTGAGGTTATAGGCACATACCACCACGCCTGACTTTATTTTCGGAAAGGAAATCAATGAAGGTGGGTGTGGGGAACTCAGCTAAGAATTTCAAATATAAAAAATCAAAATCTTTTTGAAACTATCACCACTGCATTATTAGCTTTCTAAATTCAAATTTTTAAATCAATCTTTCTTTGTTTGTTTTTTTGTTTTTGTTTTTTTGGTTTTTGTTTTGGAGACAGGGTCTCACTATGCAGTACAGGTTGGCCTCAAACTCATGATCCACCTCAGCCCCCATGTGCTGTCTTGCCACCATGACAGCTAAATTCAGATCTCTAAAACTTAAATTTTATACTTAACAAGGCCCAGGTCACTAGGTGCAAACTCTTTTTTTTTTTTCTTCAAATGAAACTAACAACATTAAACATTAACAAAGGGCCTCAAACTATATTCAGTATTACATCTACAGAAGTTCAGAAGCAGGGACAGAGACCTGAAAGTCTTGTCACTGCATTTACAGAAGAGGAAATGACACTAAGCTGCCCTCCACCTTGGAGCACAGCTCCTAAAACCTTTACTCACAGCATGACACCCACACCACACTATAGCTGCCCTGACAGCTACTCCATCCTGGTCTTACAGAACACCCATCCCTCCAAAACATCCTACAAAGGATTTCCAGATTGTGTACTCGGGAAGGTTAAGGCAAGGAGACCACATGTTTGAGGCCAGCCTGGGCAGCTGTCATGGTTAGTCTGCTGTGGCTGTCATCTATAGGAGCACCCAAAGTCTTATTTGGTCACACGTGTTTCCAAAGTGGCTGGATTCAGGGTGTGTGAATGTGGATAAGGGTGTGATATGCTGGAATTAAGGGTGTGGATAATGGAAGCTCCATCCTGGCTGTAGGTGGCACCAATCAATAGGCTTGTTGCCTGGGATGAAATACATAGGGACCCAAAGAAGACAGGCTTGCTTCTGCTGCTTGCTGCCTGCTCTGCCTTTAACTGCTTCTCCTCTGCGATACCCCACAGGAGGGGTGGGGAGGCAGGTTGGGGATGTAGCTCACAGCGAAAGCCCTGGGTTTAATCCCTAGGATTTTTCCTAAGACTTTTTTACCTTTAAAATCCAAATTCAACCTGTAAATTATTTGGCTATATGATTTGCATTTGTAAAGACATCTTAATAACCAATATAAAATATTAACTTCCCTGTTTGTTTACCATACTAAAGATTAAACCCAAGGACTCATGCATGCCAGGCAAGCCCTATACCATCAGGCTTCATCTCCAACCTTAGCCTGCCTTCTTGTACTAGATAACGTCCCAAACACAAAACCAGGCTTTCGCTTATCTTGTTTTAACTATGTTTATAAAAATGTTCATATCAGAACTCATGAGTAACAATCCTACTATTAAAAGATAATGAAAGGATACCTTACTCTCAGAATTTGCCCAAAAGAACAATATTTAAACACCATATTGAGAAGCCATTGTAGCTCAGTGGTAGAGTTCTTTCCCAGCACAGATAAGGCCCTACATTCAGTTCCCAGCACCAACAAGAAAAAAAGAAAAGAAAAAAGAACTTAGTAAGGACCTCCAAAGATATGCTCTCCATAAAAGAAATAAGAACACTGGCAAAAAAAAATCTCTCATGATACAAGGCTCAATTTATCAAAAAAGCTTAACAATTATAAAACATTTGCATAGTTGACAAGAATGTCTCAAAATACATAAAAGAAAAAGTGACACTTCTGAAAGAAGAAATAAATGGGCAATTCAATTGTAATCAACATCTTCAACACTCCACTTCCAATAACAGGTTTCTACCAAGCCAAACTCAGTAAGGTAACAGAAATCCTGAACTAATGACAAACCAAACAGACCCAATTGACACTTGTATTAACACGCCACTCAACAACAAAGGAGAGACCATTCTAAGCTGTAAAACCAACCTTAATAAATGTAGACAGCTTGGGAAACATACAGTGTATACATATTCTCACTGTGAGAACCTTTTGTGTGTGTGTGTGTGTGTGTGTGTGTGTGTGTGTGTGTGTTTTGAGATGGGGCCTCCTTGTGTATTCCAGGCTGTACTTGAACTTTATACAGTGCAGGCCGACCTCAAACTCCTGCCTCAGCCTCCCACTATGACCACAACAAAATAAAAATTAACAGCAGGGGCCAGGGATGCAGCTCAGTGGCACAGAGCCTACCTGGCAAGCGCAAAGCCCTGAGTTCAATTCCTGGTACACATACACACACACACACACACACACACACACACACACACACAGAGAGAGAGAGAAAAAAAACAGCAGAAGTAAATTAAGGAGCTTCACAACCTAGGGTAAATCTTGGAGCGATACTGGATAAGAAGTAAAACGGTTGGACTCCAGATGGCATAGCAGGGTCACAGTCTGATGGGGAGAGTTCACTTCACACCCTGCAAGAAGGCCACTCTGCCAAATGTCACACTTAATACACCAAGGGTCTCTGTCAAATAGACTTTTATGCTACTAGAGCCAATATCTAATCAGTTACAATAACCCTCTTCATTTCCATGAGCAGTCAAAGCCAGGCTCGCACACAAAGCCAGAGGCCCTGGCTTTCAGGAACAAATAACTCAGGAACCTCCGCATTCTAGAAAGTCTGGGGACCAGGAGCACTGTACAATGGAGGCCGCTGGCCTCTGCTGCCTCCCTACACCCTAGAGCAAAGCCAGACACCATGACAGGTAACATAAGAAGTTAAGTTAAATACAAATGGGAAATTAAATGCATTAAAACCCCAAGGGCTGGGTTTGAGGCTGCGGCAAAGCATTTACTCAGGAGTGAGGCCCTGGGTTCCATCCCCAATGCCAGGAAAAATAAAAGTTCAGATGCAAAAGTAGAGGAGTACTACAAAAGAGACTTAGATTTCTGATTGATAAATCATGTAATTTTTTGAAGCATCATAAATTAGTAGAAAAAGAATTCTAATAAATGATACTGACTATAATATCAGCTGTTTTATGAGATTTTATGTACCAATTATAGAGCACTTAGTTGTGTGCACAAGGCCCTGGGTTCCATTCCTAGCACTGAAGAAAAAAACAGAAAGATACATTCCAACATTCCAACCAAAATAAAAAAATGAATACAATTTGTAGGATCTAAGCACATAACAAAAGACAAGCAAAAAAGTAGAAAGAAATATTAGGAAAGTAAGGATTAGGAATCAAGCAGATATATCCACAATCCTTTATTCACTGCCTGAGAAAATAAATTAACAAAGATATATACAATGTTTTAACAACACATTTCAAAGGCTTTAGAAAAAGAATTCATGGTCATAACCCAGGAATATACTTTTTCTAATAATCTTTCTATGGGAAATAATTACCTACGCATAAATTTTAGTACAATCCCAGCCCTCAGCAGGCTAAGGGAGTAAATTTGCCATGAGGTTCAGGTCAACCTATGAGTTCAAGGCCAACCTGAACTACAGTGAGCGGCCTGTCTCCCTCACCAAAACATAAAAAAAATTCAGAAGGAAATTATTTGGTAACAGCAAAAGAATCAGAAACATCCCAAATGTTGAAAAATAAAGCCGTAAGAAATACCATTTGGCCTTTAAAAGCCACACTCCAAACAATAACCAAGAACACCAGAATTAGGTGTGATGGCTGTAATCCTTACGACTCAGGAGGGTGAAGAAGTAGAATCAAACATTAGAGACCAGTTTGGACAACTTAGGAAGGTCCCACTTCAAAAAGGAGAAATAAAAAATAAAAAGAGAAAGACTTCTATGATAAAAAAGTACAGTCCCATGGAAAAGATCAAAGAGGACATCAGAAAATGGAAAGGTGAAGCTATATCATACACAGGTAAAATTCTCTATGATGAATGTGATCATTCTGTATATCTAAAATGTACCAATAAAATTTAAATAAATAAATAAAGGAAAAAAGGCCAGACAGGGCAGCACATGCCTGTGATCCTAGCACTCAGGCTGAGTTTGGAGAATTATTGCAAGTTTGAGGCCAGCCTGGGCTACCAAGTAAATTCAGGACCAGCCTGAACTGCACAGTGAAATCCTGTCTCAAAAAAATAGATAAATAAATAAATCCCTATGATGAATATGATCTTTTTGTATATCTAAGTTGTGTCAATAAACTTAAGTTTTAAAAATAAAAATGCCTGTAATCCCAGCACTCCAGAGGCTGAAGCAAGAGGATCACTGCAAGTTCAAGCCCAGCCTGGACTACAAAGTGAGCTCAAGGTCAGCCTGAACTGCATAGTGAGACTCTGCCTCAAAACAAAAATAAATAATGAAAATAAAAAAAAGAAAAAGGAAACAAGGTAGAAAGATATTCCCTGCCCCTGAATAGGCAGAACCAATATAATCCAAACGGCTAGACTTCCCAAACCGTGGCAGTGGCCCAGTGCAGAGGCTGGCATTTGAAGCTAAGCATCCTGACTGCACAGCCACTCACTCACAAGGTGTCTTTAGAATGATGTTGACAATTCTTTCAGCAAGATGCCTTTAAGATTGTTTCAACCCATACACAGATCCTGTTTGCTCATCTACAAAAGAAAGGGAGACCCACAGACCATAGCCTCCCCAAACTTTTCTGGGGGGATGGGGCGTCACAGTACTAGGGGATTGAACCCAGGGACTCTCCTGACTGAGCTACATCTCCTGTATTTTTTTTTTTTTAAAAAAACAAGGCCACAACAAGCTGCACAGACTGTCCTGGAACTGCAATTGTCTTACCTCAGCCTCCCACGTAGCTGGGATTACAGGCATGGGCCGCTGCATACTGACACCCCCAGGTCTTAGTTATTTCCTGATTACTGGGACAAAATACCCAACACAAACAAATTAAAGAAGGACAGGTCTCCTTTAGTTCA
The DNA here is from genome assembly GCA_004027295.1 of Dolichotis patagonum. Taxonomy (NCBI): domain Eukaryota; kingdom Metazoa; phylum Chordata; class Mammalia; order Rodentia; family Caviidae; genus Dolichotis; species Dolichotis patagonum. The sequence goes on along the minus strand of PVJX010019454.1, from coordinate 15,060 downwards.
TGGCTTCAAGAGAGAAACAAGATGCTGAGGGGTACCGGGGAACACAAGGTGCTCAACCCAAGGTGGCCAGGAAGCAGAGAGAAGAAAGGAGCCAGGGACAAGAACACACCCTTCCAGGTCACATCTCAACGAGCCACCTCCAACTAGGGAGGCCCCATCTCCTAAAAGCACACTCAGCTCCTGAACTCCTAAGTGGATGAATCCATTGATGAGCACAGCACCCCATAACCCAGTACCTAAGTTTCAAGAGGCACCTTAAGATCTCAACCTAGGGACCTTCAACAAGTTCTAATGCCTGGCTCCCACTCCCAACATTCACATTTAACCAGCACAGGGTGTAACCTGGACACCTCCAATTTTTTCTCACTCTATAAGTGATTCTTGTGCAGTAAAGTTTGGGAGCCACTGGCCAAGGCCAAATGACCTGCTGAAGGACTGACTAGAAGGACAAGAGGCTCTGCAAAAATACTCATGAACATATAAACCCAGTTTTGCATACAATCTGAGGAGTCTACAAACCTCCTCTACAGGGATCTCTGGACCTTAAACTTTAAACTTCCAAAACACTCAACTTCGCAAACATCTTACAACCCTAATATTTTACCCTACATTTCAAGTTATCATCATACAATAGCTTTATTAAAACAGCAGACAGTATGTAACAGTACGTAATAGCACAGCATAGTGGTGCACTCCTGTAATCCCAGCACTCGGAAGGCTGAGGCAGAAAGGTCACTGCAACTTCGAGACCAGTCTTGGCTACAAAATGAGCCCAAAACCAGTCAGAACTAAAAACCCTGTCTCAAAAAGATCAATCAAACAAACAAACAAACAAACAATATGTAACAGAGACAAGAGATGAATTTGATGATTTTTGGGTTCTACTATAAAGCATAAACTACAATTAATCAGTAACTTACTTTAGAATGTGTTTGGAAGAAATGAGGAAAGGATTAGCGGCATAACCCTATTATCAGCACTATCCAAACTGTCCATCCAAAATCAAAGATTTCTAAACACATGGACAACTTCTGTGAGGAAAAAGAGAGAAAAAGGACCCTATCATCAAAACATCATGGGAAACTACAGGTTAAGCAAGTTAAGTATCCTGTAACTTCCCAGGGACTTTAAATTTCAGATTATTAGCATTACCAATACCTTGAGTAATTCTTTCTTCACCAGAATATCATTTGGGAAAAGCCACCTTAAATGCTGGCACACTACACATTTTAACACTTTTCAGTGACATGGATTATAAACACTGAAGAGGCACTTGGAGCCCCAGCATGGTGGCAAACACCTACAATCCCAGGGCTCTGGGAGGCAAGTCTGATTCTAGCCTGGGCAACTTAGTGAATTGGCAAGACCCGGTCTCAAAAAGACAAGAGGAAAAAAACAAAAAAGGCAGAGGACGTAGCTCAGTGTGAAGGCCCTGGGTTCAATCCCAGGTATGATGTAAATAAATAAAGAAATGTATCTGGATCAAAAACCTAGTGTGAAAATGAGAAGCAGTATATTACAAGGGTTAAGCACACACCCTGAACTCTAGTTGCTTGGTTTTAAATTTGGGATCTATCCCATAATAGCCATGCAACTCTGGGCATGTGCATTACCTAATGTGCCTGTTGTGAACTTAACAATGAAAAGTAGCACTACCTAACAGACAAGTTATTACATGGGGAACATTTAAAGTAGTCCCCTCCTCAAATTAAAGCATTATATAATACTGGCTCTTATTCATTCTTTAAAGAAAATTTCAATCATACTTAAAATGAAGATCATCCCACTGGTTATTTGAGAATGACTCATACAACTGTATGTCTTGGCATATTTTTCTCCACTGCTTCAATTATCATTTGAATATGGTTTACTTTTTAACTTTCACAGTGCCTTGTATAGTATTTTATATGTTATAGTAACTCCTCAGGTACGTGTTGATTTCACCCAAATACAGGCACCAAGGGTGATAAATCAACTATTCCACAGGCAGCCCATGGGCCAGAGCTAAAAGACAGCTCCAGTCACTTCTTTGGTCTCTTTGTCTGTAAAAATTCAGTTTATAACAGAACTTATCTCTCAGAGTTCACACAAAACTACCTTTGTGTATTTTAAAAGCCAGGAACACTACATGATGTACAGTAAGCACTCTGTGCTTCATATAAGTAACTTCTTGCATGTTTTTATAGAGCCTTAAGATACAATATAAACTGCACACACTTCACAAGGCACAGATACATGTTTTAAGTATGTCTGTTTGCATTTGTTGTGTGCCATGCACTAAGTAGGGAATTTAAATGACTTCAGATATAAACCATGGATTTCAGTAATCAAGGCAATTTCCAGACAGGTCAGTCCGTATACCTAAAAAGCCAGGCTGGGGATGTGGTGGCCTACTCCAGTAATTCCAGCACTTGGGAGGCTGAGGCAGAAAGATCATCTTGAGTTCAAGGTCAGCCTGGACTATACACTGACGAGTTCAAAGCCAGCCTGAACTACAGAAAAGGATCCCATCAAGAAAATAAATAAACAAATAAGATATACATGAAAAATGTAGTACTCTAGCAAGGCTTCCATAGGGAAGCTGAAGCAGAAAGAGTACTTGTTTTGGGGCAAGCCTGGGCAACTTAAGAGTATTTCAAAACAAAAAATAAAGGGCCAGGGATATAACTCAGCACCAAGCCCTGAGTTCAATCCTCAATATAAGTGCATGCATGCGTGCATGTGTGTGTGTGTTTTCTCAACATTAGCTACTTATTTCACTTTGTTTTGCAATTGTTAGAAGCTAGAAAAATACATACAATTTGCACCTGATCAACATTCTCCAAACTTCCTGAAGGCTGTGTTCATCACTAACAAGATTTATTGCTAACCAACATGCCACAATAAATTGAAATCAAGATATTACACAATTTTCCAATAAAGAGGTGATTTCCTAAGTTGGTATGAGTGCTTTGTGAGGATGTAATTGTTGGCATATTGCTGGATTTCAGTAGCTGGTGGAAAATGAGATAAGTTGGAAGGTTTACAGAAGGTCAGAGCTCATCAAATAGAAAGATCATCTGTTTTATCAGGTCTAGAAAGCACATTTATGGGCTGATAACTATAGTTATTCTTTAACAACTGGAACAAATGGTGTTTTCAAAGCATTCCAACTAACTGCAGCTACTGTGAAAGATTCTGCTAAAACACTAATAAATGAAGGGATATAAAGGATTCTAGAGGCACCCTGACTTAATTTTATATTTATTTTTGTGAACTTTTCCTAAGAACTGAAAAAATATATCCATCCACCTACATGTTACTTTTCTTTTTTAAATAAGTCAGCTTCTTTTTAAATCTACTTAAGAGTTATCTAATTAAAGATTTATAATTAAAATAAGATGTAATCCCAGCACTTGGGAGGCTGAGGTAGGACTGTTGCAAGTTCCACACCAGTCTGGGCTACAAAGTGAGCACAAGGTCAGCCTGAACTGCATGGTGAGACCCTGTCTCTAAAAAGACAAAAAAATAAAATAAGACAAAATTATTCAGATGTTAGTCTTTCAAGTGTCACTCCTAACTTGCTTTACGTATTGGGGGGGGGGGGGGGGAGACCAGGTCTCACTATGTAGTTCAGGTTGGCCTTGAACTCACTATGTATCTTAAACTAACCTCAGCTCCCAATCCACCTGCATCAGTCTTCTGAGTGCTGGGATTAGGGGCACATGCCACCACCCTCAGCCAGGACTGTGGCATAGAAAGGTTAACTGGACTAATCAGGCAAGCCCAATCTAATCATAGGACTCCTTCAAAAGGCAGGAGCCTATCCAGGCTGCCGTCAGAGGGGGAGGAGACTGAGGAGGGATGGTCAGAGACACAAAATTACTGGCCTCACAGATGGAGGAAGGTGACCTTGACTTAAAGAATGAGGGCAGATGGAAAGATGGAAAAATCCAAGAAACATATTCTCCTAGAACTTCCAGCAAAGAATGAAATCTGCAGTCATCTTGATTTTAACCCCATGGGGCTCACTGCACTTCTTACCAACAGAACTAAAATATAATAAATTTGTGTGGCTTTAAATTACCAAGTGTGTGGTTTGTTACAGAGCAACAGAAAATTAATATTCACAGGGTAAAGGTTAATTATATGATCTGAAGTCTGTACTGATTACTTATTAATTATAAAATTAAAATGTGCTTTTATAAAAAACAATCTAAAAATAAATAAAAATTAAATAAAAAAATTTTTTTAAAAAGATCTGCCAGACCAAATGATGAACTAAACACCACTGGTAACAACAAACCTGAAATTGTTTATTTCCTGATAAAACACAAGAGGAAATAAACATCCCCTTGCATGTAGTAATTTTGTTTTGTTTTATGAGAGAAGGTCTCACTCTATAGTTCAGGCCGATCTTGAACTCACTGTGTAGCCCAGGTTGGCCTTGAATTTGAGGCGATCCTTCTTCCTCAGCCTTTTGAGTGCTGGGATTATAGGTATGTACCGTGCTGCCCAGCCCCTACTCATTTCTTGAATTCATCATTCCCCTTTATGGCAGGAGAGGACGAGGAAGCATGCACAACAATCAGGACTGGCCATGTCACATCCAAACCTACTAGAGAAGGTGTCCAGTGGTGCCTATGCCCCAGCCCACATTGCTCTGAATGTCATAGGTCGCCAGAGCAAGACAGCTTCTTCCCAGAGACTTCCCTACCTGAACGTGGCAGCTGACTGACATCAAAGAAGACAAAACCCACTGCCTTCCCTTGAACTGGGGAAGAGTCCCTGAGATGTCAATAAGCTCTTCTGAAATATGTTTTTCCTGAATGTTAAGATTTTTCAAAGAAAATAAAACAAAAGTGAAGGGAGTGTATAGGGCCGAGATGAAGGATTGACAACAAAAGGCCTCTCTGATGAGAGGAACAAGGAACTGTTATGTTTGTATACCTACAAAAATACTGAGGAGCAAATATTAAAGTTGTAAATAAAATTAAGTTCCTCTTCTGAAAGGCCTGTCTAGTTACAGACAGGAAAAGGCCCAGCATGGTTTCAATGTGTACCTATGCTGTTTCTAATAGAAAAGACAATCAAGCCAAAACAAACATCTGTTAACCAGTTAGGTTTGCTAATGAAACAAAATTGCAGCTGGTTTATCAAAGATCAAAAGTAAAGCAAATTAGAGAAAGGATGTATGAACAAAGCTCATTTCTAAAAATTAGTGGCCGAAGATTTTAAACCCACTTGTCAAATTAGCAAATCCTTCCTGGATTTTACATAGGCCACTGATTAGTATTTATTTTGTATGTTTGTAAAGACCAGCCTCACAGTTTAGATCTTTATCGCTAGTTCCAAAGCTTTATCTATATTGTTCACTTTTCGGATTTTTCAAAACAGTACCTTTCATAAAACAAAGCAATAACAAAAAGCTATAGTCTACATTGTATTCTAATAATTATAAGGTTCACTCATATGAAGAAAAACAATAAAATGCGGTCTGCACTCCTGGAAACTTTCCTGCTAAATGGTCCCAAGCACAAGCATTAACAGACACACTTAGCATTGCACAATATGTACAGTAAGCTCCTTTCCTAACATGTCCAAACTTCCTATCACCACCTCAAGACAGTGAGATAGGAGCACCTACACATAGGTAACACTTCCCTCATGGCCTTGCTAATTCGAAATGCCACCAGCAAATGACATCAATGACTCAGCTGCTGGCTTGCATTTGGTAAGCTAAGTGATGTTTTCATACTTAGAAACATTAAGAGACGAGAGAGACAAATACCCAAAAGTCAGATTCACATTTTAAGTGCTGATGTGAAGCCGGGGGTGGGGGGTGGGGGTGGGGGGTGGTACACACCTGTAATCCCAGCACTCAGGAGGCTGAGGCAGGAGGATCACTGAGAGTTAAAGGCCAGCCTGGGATACATACTAAGTTCAAGGTCAGCCTGGACTACAAAGCAAGACCCTGTCTCAAAAAAACAACACAACACAAAAAAAAAACCAAAAAAAATTTTTTAAATGCTGGTGTGGCTAGAGAACAACTTTAAATCTAGTGTAGTTTAATGTACAGAGTAAAGAAAATGAAGTTTATAAATAAAAACAAGTCATAAATTTTATAATTGAAATATCCTATTGCAGTCATAAAACAATCACATTTCTTGTGTATGAGGAATAACATACAAAGATAAAATATCAAAAAAGAATATAAACCTACATTTTGAGAAACATTTAATATATATTTGTTACAGTTTAGAAGGAAAAGACAAAATCTTTACTCTTCAAGGGACAATCAGAACAAATCAGCAAACAGCACTTCACTGTTAAATAACTTTGAAGTTATGAAATACTGATTTTTCTTAGCACTAAAAGCAATCACAGATAGGCATGGTACAGCGGCACATGCCACCACTCCCAATACTCAGAAGGTTGAGGCAAGAGGAACACTAAGCATTGGAAGCCAGCCTAGGCTACATAGTGAGCTCAAGGCCGACCTGACTACAGAGCCAGACCTTGTCCCAAAAAAACAAAAACAAAAAATTAATACATGGCCAGGGTATGTAGCTCAGAGATGATTCCCCTAGGACTGAGGGACTCTGTCACATCACAGAACATGGTGGACTAGCGAACAGTCCTGCACATAAGGCCCTGAGTTCAATCTGTAGCACTCCTAAAGAAAAAAAAGTATCACAAACATAGCTATTATAAGCCAAACAGGTACATGGAATACAAGGGCAAATTTCTAGAAGCTGTTGATACCAAAAAAGTATCAAAAATATCTAAGATCTAATGAGTTTAAAAGAATACTTAATATTCACTTAAACTATCAAATCTCCTGACACACTGTTTCTTTCTACTTACCTGAAATCTGTGCCCTGGAAGTCTAGACAAGTCCTATCTTGATAACAGCAGAGAAGTGGAGCGAGCAGTCATGCTTCGGTGCAACAGAAGGCCTCAGCCACGCTATTTCATCTTCCCTGACCCGTCCAGCCAGCTGGAGACAGTCCTAGTGCTCTCCACAATGCCTCAACAACTGAGGCTACCTGCTCATAAAAGCAGCCCTTGGACGCTGCATGGTTCTGAAGAACTTCTGTGGCTTAATTACAAGAACAACATGAACTACAATTTTTCCTTCCCTGACCCAGGAACAGCAAGTATTTTTGATCTACCTAGTCTTTCATATTATAATAAGCTTCAGTTTGACTTTAGTGATTCTAAAACTGACTTTTATCCACACCTGTTCCAAATTTCAGATTATTTTGAAAAGCATATTTTATAATACTATTTAGGGCTTTATCCAACTTCTAGCTGAATATGGAAAATCAAGCATTGAGATGTGACATCTTCAGTACAAAGGACACCAATTCAAGGGTACAGGAAGAAGATCAGTAGAGGGGACAATGTCTGAATTCTTTATAATGAACACATAAAAAAATACACACATCTCTGCCTAAAAGATTCAGAGTTGTCCGAGACCACAGATGCTTCCCCTAGGACTGAGGGACTCTGCCACATCACAGAACATGGGTAGACTAGTGAACAGTCCTGCACAAAGTACACGCTACTGGAAAAGTTCCGGCAACTCATGACAAGGGTCAGGAGAAAAGGACAGAGTAGAAAAAACGCTGAAGAAAGGAATAGTCTACAAATAAAATTCTCAACAGCACTTATACAATCCAATAAATGGACTGATAAAGGATGTCCATGATCTTCCACTGACAGAAATACTACCAGAAACACCAATAAAAAGAGGTGAGGGACAGAAACAATAGACACCTGAGTAAGCCAAGACCACAAGTCTTGGCTTTTTTTTTTTAACATTTTTTAATCAACAGTGTCACTGTTTTTATTATTGTTTGACTATTTTTGCAAGCTTTTTGGGGGGGCAGCGCTGAAAATAGAACTCAGGGCCTCGCACACACTGAGCAACGGGCACTACCATTTGTCCCACATCAGCTAAGACTACAGGCCAAGAGCTTTTGTGAGACTCAAGGACGCCTAGTTCATGTCTTTAAGAGAAAAACATCAAAAAAAAAAAAAAAGAGAGAGAGAAAAACATCAAATTTCTATTTGATACTAGAGATGCCCCAGGTTCCAACAATACCAGCTTAGAGTGAGAGGTCCCTACCCTGGAAACATACCAAGATTTGATACTTAATGAATTTCAGGAAGATATTCTCAATTTTTAAAAATCTGTTTAAAATTGAACTAAACCGATTTTATAAAAATGCTAAAGCCCAAATGTTCAAATGGAATCTTACTGCTACAAAGTATGTGATAATAACTGAAATCTCTCTTAAAATATTTGACTTTTGAAAGTCCTCATAATCTGACCTAATTGAGCTTTCCCACTTTTAATGAGAAACACGAATACTATCCTCTAGGAGTTACCTCACCAAGTCAAAGATAAAGTTTTATCTTTAGTGGTTTAATTCATTTCCATACCACCTCACTAGAAAGAGCTTTCTTAAATAAATACAAAGAATTTATGCTAAGGAGCCAGTGAAGTAATACCCAATTTGAATTCTAGACTATCTGAAGATGTGCAATTACATTTCAGAAAGAAGGATTCTATTTTAACCTCCATTGTATTCCTCTTAGCAGTCGTGAGTTGGAATGATGATGATGTTAAATCTAATTAGACAGAGATTTACTACTTGCCCTACTGCATTCCCATCTTGCTAATATTATAAACAGTACCTGCTTTTCAAACTGTAATAAGCTCATTGTGACCAAGTTTAAAATGCTGGAATTCTGTTTGTTGGGGGAACTGCTCTGAACCACTTGAGGAACTAAGGATAGAGACTTTTACTGATACACAAAGCCACACTTGTGGGCCAGCAGACTACCCCACAGAAAACAGCTGTGGAGCCATCCTGTCCTAGAATCTTGGCTTTCTGACCTACCAGCTCTCCAACTGCACTTAGGGAAATTGTTTAAACTTTAGGCCTCAGTGTTTAATCTGTAAAATAAAGATAACAATCGGCTTGCCTCACACTTACTGCGATGAACCAAAGAGATAAGAAGTGTGAAGCACTTGGAATAGTGTCAGCAGGAACACTTAAAAACATTAATTATTGAGTGATAACACACCTGTAATCCCAGCACTCAGAAGGCTGAGGCAGGAGGATCACTGTGAGTTCAAGGCCAGCCTGGCCTACATAGTGAGACCTTGTCTCAAAAAAAAAAAAAAAAAAAAAAAATTAGTTATCATTTTTATCATTTTCTTTTCTTTTACAAAAAAGTAAATGCAGCTGTTCAACAAAAGTAATCAGATTAACAGCTTCTCTCCATCTATGAACACTTGCCATTTATATCATAAAGTTCTTCCCACAATGCAAACAGTAAGTTCTAACACATCAAGAATAGCGACAATCTCAAATATTAAAAGTCCTGCAAACACTAACTTCTAGCACATCAAGAATAACGACAATCTCAAATATTAAAAGTCCTACAACACAAACCTAGTTTAGTCAATATGCATACAGGTCCAAGTTCAGCAGACCAAGTAATAATCAAAAGTAAATAATTAGCATATTATGGCTTTAATACAAGAAACAATTTCTAAGCTACAAAAAATATTCACATTGTTAGGTGCAGTGAAACATACCTACAATCCAACAACCCAGGAGGCTAAGGCCAGAGGGTCCCAAGTTTAAACCAGACTGGTAAATTTGGGGGTAGGATACCAGAAATCAAACTCACCAACCCATGCTTGCCAGGAAGGCACTGTGCTACTAACCTATATCCCCAGGCCAAGACTATATTATATCCCCAGGCAAGCCCGTCTCAAAACAAACACAACAAAAAAGGGGCTGAGGACAGGAAGATTCTGTCTATACTCCTATCACTCTGAGGCTGAGGCAGAAGGCTGCCAAGTTCAAGAACATCTTGGGCTGCACAGCAAGTTCAAGGCCAGCTTGGGTTAAATAGTGAGATCCTACCCCCCCCAAAAAAAAGCTGAGCATGGTGGCACACACCTGTGATCCCAGCACTCCAGAGGCTGAGACAGGAGGCTCACTGCAGGTTTGAGACCAGCCTGCACTACAAAGTTAGCCCAAGGCCAGCCTGAACCACATAGCAAGACCCCGTCTCAAAACACACACACACACACAAAAAAAAACCAGGCATGGTGCATGCTGGTACCCAGCACTCAGGAGACTGAAACAGGAAGACAGCTGGAGTTCAAGGCCAGTTGGGACTACATAGTAAGTTCAAGGCCAGCCATAACTACAAAATGAGACCTCTAAAACAAATAAAAACAAACAAAAACAGTGGGCATGGTGGGACACACCTGAAATCCCGACACTTTGAGAAACTGAGGCAAAAAGATCGAAAATTCAAGCCAGACCTGGGCAATTTAGCGAGACTGTCTCAAAATGAAAAATAAAAAGGCTAGGGATATTTCTGTGTAAAGGCCCTAGGTTCAATCCCCAGGATCACAAAAAAAGGAAAAGGTGGAAATGAGTGCTGGGGATATAGCTCAGTACTTTCTGGGTTCAATCTCCACTACCGCCAAAAAATAAAAATTTCACATTGCCTACTTGATATTTTAGATCCTTTTTAATAATCTGATAAAGCTATAAATCTTGACCTAGAAAACCCAGAGGCACTCACCTGACTTCACATTCACATTCATGGTGCCTAACGTGGTGGTGTCAGACACCAGAATTAGGGTACAGTTCATTTTCTTTTTTTTTAAATAAATGTTATTAAGAGAATTTCACAGCTTTACCTATTTCTTTATGCTTGCATTCTCCCACAAGGAACTGGGCACTCATTACACAAACACAACAACAAACAAAACAAAAAGCATTGTAAAACAATTGTTGTACAATTGTTGCGATCCTTGTAAAACAAATGTTGTTAAACACTGAAATACAAATACAGCTAAGGAAGAAACGTCCGCTTTAGGTTTGTTTGTGCATAGGCAAGCCACCTCATCCTACCTGGCATCTAGAGCAAGGTCTTTCTACCTGCAGCTCGGAGGACCAAAACAGAGCCCAACTCAGTGCACCGTCTCCAAAGCACAGCTTTTCCTAACACTTCTGTTTAATCCTTTCTATAAAACTGTCATTGGATCCACAGAAGCACTTTTTTCTACAACAGTGGCTAAATGGTTTACAAGATGATAAATTAACTGGTTCACTGTATGCATTGCCTATAGGACACAGCCCAAAGCTGGAGGGGCTGAATTATGAAACAACCCACTGCTGGTAGCTGAGACAAAAAAAAAAAAAAAAAAAAAAAAAACCCTACTCAACCAAGACTTAAAAGGGCACAGCAGATATAGAAGAGTAATTCTGCCGTTTATCTCTAATGCTACAGAAATAACCTAAAACCCAACAGTATAACGAAAGACACTACCGGGCACAAAGTAAACATTCACCTACTGAGCACTGATGGATCGATCAATGATACTAAATGGAAACGAGAGGAATTCAGGACACATATTAAAACAATTTCCATATTAAAACATCATGTCTGGCCGGGCGTGGTGGGGCGCACCTGGAGTCCCAGCTACTCGGGAGGCTGAGGTGGGAGGATCGCTTGAGTCCAGGAGTTCTGGGCTGCGCTATGCCGATCTCGGGTGTCAGCACTGAGTTCAGTATCGATATGGTGACCTCCCGGGAGCGGGGGTCCACCAGGCTGCCTAAGGAGGGGTGAACCGGCCCAGGTCGGAAACCGAGCAGGTCAAAACTCCCACGCTGATCAGTAGTGGGATCGCGCCTGTGCACAGCCACTGCACTCCAGCCTGGGCAATATAGTGAGACCCTGTGTCTTTTACCCCTTCCACAAAACCTGTATGTAGGGTATACTGCACTAGTGATGACTCCTAACGATTAAAAAGTCAACTTTAAAACAATAAAATAACACGTCTGGAGGGTCCTCTCTGAAAATAATGACAGGAAAAAATATAACGGCCTTTCTTAGGTTTCTGAAATACAAGCCCCAGCCGTGGGGCGGGAGGACTGCAGTTGTCTACCCTGGTCCCTCCAAGCACCACCCATCAGCAATGAGGGTCATCACGTTAACTCCCAGGCGAGGAGTAAGGCAGCTCTCAATACACCGTAAAACAATGTACCCGTTTTCAAACACAGAAGCCTGCTTTGAGGCGTTGTATTTTACCTTTATCAAAATTTACCCAGATCTTTGGTCCACAAGAAACTGAAACTGGGGAAGTCAGAAGAGCAATGCGCAGAAACGCGGCAGGCCCCTCGGCACTTACCTGGTCCTTCTCATGGGGCAGGAGGCTGACCGGCGGGAGCGAGGACGGGAAGGCGCTGGGGCACTGGGGCGCCGCCTTGCCGTCTGAACCCCCATAGTTGACCCTGTACTGCGGCCCGTCCTTCAGCAGCCTCCCGTTGTTCACGGCGCGCTTGGCGCCCAGGCGCAGGCGCTGCTGGAAGGCCGGGTTGGTGGTGGTGCTCGAGAGATCGCTCTGGCTTCTGAGATACTTCTCGATGTTCTTCAAGGAGGAGCCATTTGGCTCCTCAAGTCCTTCAATTGCTCGTCTTAAAAGTTTATTCCAATCCACATTGCGGAGATCATTACATGATCCTCTTGACCCCTTGGCTGACTTGGGAAAAGTGCCCGGCTTGACGGCTGAGAAGCGCCCGGGGTTGTCCGGGTCCTTGTAGGAGGCGAGGCCTTTGTTGGTGACTTTGAGCACAGAGCCATCCTGGACGCTGAGCTCCAGCTGCTCAGAGACCGTCTTCTTATCCAACCCATGGGAGGCGCTGACCGCATGGCAGATTCGCTCTTCTGAGGGCCTTTGCTTTTGCTTTTTGATTTTCTGTATAGCTTCAAGAATCCACTCTGTATAAAGTGGGTTTGCAAGTTTTACCATGGTTGACAAATGACTTCTTCAACACAAAAGTTACCCATAGAGGTTCTCCTTGTATTTAACAGGACTTGAGCATTTAAAAGTCGTTTACAATTCAACTAATGGGCAGAGTATTCCAGACCATACTAAGCAACATCTTTAAAAATCCATCCTTTGGAGATTCAAAAGAAGACAAATAGGCAGTGGGGAGAGTTGTCTTATTTTACCAACAGGAAAGACTGCATTCAAGTGAAGAACATCTTTAACTAGGAAACCAAGACCTTAAAGGATAAAAAGGAGAAAACACTCTTAATAATGGAACTTCTAAAAATAAAGATTCCTTGGCATTACTGTTTCAGATGCAAAACGACCATACAAGTAATGACAGCAGGTATTGTATAACACAGCCACAGCGACTATTTTCTAACCAGAAATTGGGTCACAGTCTGAGAAAGAATTTTTTTCAAGGATTTTTCATTTATTTACATGAAGACATTTACAGAGAGCATGCAAGAGATCTCATCTAAATTATATATTTAATGGATTGTCTACTGAAATCAACAAACTAACGTATGTAGGTTTCACAGACATGAAATCACCATCAAAAACCCAATGTGATGACACAGGCCTTTAGCCCCCAGCACCAGGAAGGCTGAGGAAGAAGAGTCACGAGTTGAAGGTCAGCTCTGCCTACACAATGAATTCAAGGCTAGCCTTACACTTCAAGACTTTGTTTCAAAATAATAAAGCAAATTCATTATCAAAAATAAATTATGATACAAAAATTGGAATGGAGGGCAGGCACGGTGGCACACACTACCTATAATTTCAGCACTTGGGAGGCCAAGGCAGGAGAATCACTGTGAGTTAAGGTCAATCTAGGCTACACAGTAGTGAGTTCAAGGCCAGTTTGAACTACGTAGAATGACCCTGAAACAAAACCAAAATGTTAAACTAAAAAAATTTTTTAAAGCAGCCAGGTGTGGTGGCACTCACTTTAACCCCAGCACTTCGGAGGCTAAGGCAGGAGATCACCACAAGTTCAAGGCTAGCCTGGGTTAAAAAAGGAATTCAAAACTAGCCTGAAACACATCACAACACCCTATCTAAAAAAGAAAAAGTAACAATAAAAAAAATTTTTAAAGCAATAATCCTACTCTCTTCATGTAAGTATTATTATTCTGCAAGTCTCATATACTACAAAATTTCCACCTAATCACTATTCCTTTTTCCAGTGCTGGGGCCTCACACAGGCTAGGCAAAAACTATCAGCTGAGCTACACCTCCAGTCTTGACCTAAACCCTTCTATGAAATTGGATCCTCTTACCCCTATGGACAGGGTCTATGAGGCCCTCTGACCTACAGGCATGAGAACTGAAATGAATATAGAAACATAATGCAACATCTTTCAATAATGAAGCATGCTGGTTATTTATCTCAGTATCTAGTCAGAGTTCACTAAGCAGCTCAGTCTAGGTCCCTACAATCTATTCCAGCAGACCACAGGGAGCTCTCAGAGAGGCCTAGACACCAGGAGAAAAGGCCCTGGCCTCAGAGCTGCAGACCTGCACTCCAATCTTGTTCTCCAGGGATGACACCCACTGCTTTACTTTTTATAGTATGCTTGCTTGTCATTTACTCTTCAGGACAAGCCTAGAGGTAAGCAGGCTCAGAGGAGGATGACAGTCACCAGAAGTAACTGCTTGTGACAACCTTAAAGTTCTAAGGCTGCATTTCAGACCCCTCACCCAGCACGAGCCCAGGCGACTCTTCCCGTGCAGAGACGGTAACAGAGCTCTGACCCCAGGTCCAGGACAGCTAGTAGGGAGACCTGCAGGAATCAGTCACCTTTACTCTGCCCACAGCCAATGCTAGTGCTAGAGCCCCCATCTATTGGGGATGTGCACCAACCCCAGGGCATACCTAAAACCATGGGTTGAACCCTTTTGTACTGTTCTCTCTCCTATATACAGATGTACTCATGGTAAATTTAGTTTTGTAAATTGGGTACTGTAAGAGTTTGACAACACAGTAGTTAATAATAAAACAAACAATTATAACAATATACTGTAATGAAGACTAGTTAAAATTCATAAACTCTCTTTAATTATCAGTAGTCTGGGAGACTGAGGCAGGAGGGTTGCAAGTTTGAACACAGCCTGGGTAACTTACAACGTAATGAGGTCAAGGGCAGAAGTGAGCTCAACTCAAAGGCCCTAGGTTCAATTCCCAGTACCAAAAAAAAAAA
>PVJX010019453.1:0-34784 GCA_004027295.1 Dolichotis patagonum | reverse complement strand
TTCACCATGTCATTTGATCTAACAAGTTCAATGAAATTTAAGAAAGATTAAAAAAAAACTTGTCACATATGTATGTTTCTTTCTGAAAAATTTTATAGTGGATGCCAGGGGACAAAACTTGCTGTTACTTCTCACTTCAAACCTCGCCAGATATAGAGGAACAAGGACAGGTATCATTTGCTGTTGAGACGAAATCTACAGGGGAATAGCACCATAATCCAAGTAGTCTACATGCAATGAATTCCAGCAGAAATCCGGGTTGGTAAACCTTGGAAGTAATCAAATACAATTTCCCTTGGGAATGGGAGAGGCAGAGGGGAAGACACCTAACTCCTGCCTTTGGATAATACAAAATGACCTTCTTTTCAGAACAGTAAAGTTTGTTCGTGCCTATATGGAGTTACCAGTTTACCATAGTTTTAACCAAACGGCAAATTGAAAAGCTAAATGCAAGTACACTAAGCTTTACTGTTCACAGCTTTGCTGAGAGACACAGAGACTGAGAGAGAAATAGGGGGAGGAGAGACATAGAGAAAGAGAGAGAGAAAAAAGAAAGAACATAATAGAGAAAGAGCAAAAGGAAAGAAGGAAGAAAGAAAGAAGAGAAACAAAAAGAAAGGAAGGAAAGAAAAACTTTGACAAAGTATACAAAATGAGCCTAAAGAAAGGAAACTAAAAAAATTAAAATTGTGTTATGTACATGCATCCATTCCAAAAGTCCACATGTTGAATATAACTACTGTATACTGTAAACCTATGCTAATAAAACTTTTAAAAGTTCATGGCCTTAATTACAATAAGGGAAAATGTAAAAAATCTAGAAAGTAACAGAGGAAAGTATGGATATAAGATTTTGTGTTACAAGATTGAGTGATGGTAAAGTACAGAAAACCACAAGTGACATCAGTCATCATCAGGCAAAGGATAACTAAAATTGCAAACATATTCGAATGCCCAAAAATTAAAAAAAATCCCATAGTCTGTGTTGACAATGATGTAAAGCAAAAGAAAATTTCCTGCAATTGAGCTAATACAACATGAAAAGTTCTCTTTTAAGGCTGACACCTTTTGAAATAAAATGCATATTTTATATTTGAACGTATTGTCCATTCATAGATATTTACCCAAAAGCATATATCCTTACAGACCATACCCAAACTTGGCAGCTTTATTTGTTATAGCCACACCCTCGAAACAATGCCGATGGTCATCAGTGGTTTAGGGTTTAATATGAGTAACCGTAGAATCTCCCTCGTCAACTCCAAGGAAGAGCTATTTGTAATGCACGTAACATGCAGCACAGATGAACCTCAGAGTCCTTAACAGTGGTTGAAAGAAGCCAGAGTGATAACAACAAAAAGAGAACTTACTGAGCAGTTCCACTTGTAGGGAAGTTTAGGTGAGGCACACTTTCTAGAAGGCCAGACGGTGAGGCAGTGGGTGTCTGGCAATGAGGAGATGCAGAGAGAAGGTGGAAGACAGGACCCCAAGTGGCACAACAAGCTCTGGTGGTGTTGCATATGTCCATCATATTAACTGTAGAGATGATGTCAAAACCTATGCTGTGCACTTTAAAGACTGCATTTCCATTATCTCTCCATAAGTCTGTTTTGTGAAAGGGATTGCAAAGTAGTCAAATGTTTTCAGGCTGAGTAGTCAGCTGAGTATAAGATGTAGATATAAAGCATTTCTTGTGTGCCTGAAAGTTTTATGATAGTGCAGATTAGATATTGTGGCCAGCAAGTACAATGATTATAACTTAACTTCAAGCCTCGAAGCTACATCTTCAAATTTTCCCACTTACTCTTTGTGGTTTCTTTGTCCTTACATTTATTTGAAAGTATTAAAATGACAACTGCACTTAATTCTCTGCTTTTTTTTCTCTTCTATCTTGAAGTCCATTTTCATTATAATTTCTGGAGTGTAAAAATCTTCTGTTCTTTTGCTATGATATTTACTAGCCCCAGGATTGATCATTGTTTTTTAATCCAATACTTTTCTCATTCATTACATCCGTAGTTCTCAGGAAATTTAGAAGAGTTTGCGCGCGCGCGCGCACACACACACACACACACACACACACACACTCAAATGTAAAGGCTGAGACCACGCTAACCTCTTGAACATAAAAGGACTGGATACTTCTTTTTATCATAGCTCAGACAGGGAGGAATATATAGCTCTGTGGCACAGTGTCTGCCTGTTAAATAAAAGGTCACGAGCTTGATTCCCACTAACCCCCACATACCCCAAAAAAGAAACTATCATAGCTCAAACATCTGCTGGATTACCTCACGTTATCTCATTTTCATTTAGGAACTAATCTCTTCTAGCATGCATATTCAAGGATATCACTGCTACAGTTGCCTAATCTATCTATTTTTGGTACAGTTAAAGTTATTTTGCAAATAGAGTTTTGGTCTTATATTCAGGTTTTATAATGTATCCTTAGTACAATATTATCTCTCTCCCTATGCCCTATCTCAATGTGTGTGTGTGTGTGTGTGTGTGTGTGTGTGTGTACGATGCCTGTTTGTATCAGAGAAGGATAATACTTAGATCAACAGTGAAGTCTTGTTTATTTTTCTAGTGTGTGCAAGGTCCTAGGTCCTTTTGAATCAGTGCTAGAAAAGCAGAAAAAAATTAACAACGAATAAAACACAAGTTAAATGCACATTATATTACTTTGCAAACAACGTTTATTTTGTTTATAAAATGCTACAATTTTTGTGTGTAAAATGCTGCAATAGAAACAATTTTCCTATTTATGATTATATACAGAATACATTTTTGTTTTGTAAGTTTCTCTGTGAAGGCCACATATTCCCTGAATTATGTGAAGCTGACATGCCGCTAAAAACAAAAATTATAAACCAAAATATATTTTGCACTTAACCTTTCATTGTGATTCGTAATATCATATTTCTCTTTTAAAAGTTTTCTCAGATTCAGTTTATTTATTTTATTGAAAGAAGGTAAAACAGAATTTCATAACCAAATGACAAGAGAATAACAACAGTTAATATACTGTATATCCTCATCTTCTAAACATTTGCATAAAGTACAAGTTATGGACATAGAGTTCTACACTCTTATTAACATGAACTTTCCTTTACAATGAACTAAGATACACTAATAGTATTTGTATTTTTCTTTATTTTCTCTTCCTTCCTTTCTTCTTTCCCATCTCCTAGTTCCTTTTTCCTTTTAAACAATCACTTCCTATTTCACTGTATCTATTGTAATTCTAGACTGTATTCATACTTTTAATTTCTCACACAAGGGAGATAATACAGTGTTTATACATGTGAGTCTGATTTATTTCACTTTTGAGTATGATCTCAAGTTGCATTCATTTATCTATAAAAGTCTCAAGTTTATCCTTTATCACTGAGTATTATTTCTTGCTCACTAACAAAACATAACTATTACAAGATGTCCACTGTATAATATTGATAGAAATGTCCCAAGCAGAGATGGGAATGGAGGTGAGGATCCAGAGAATGAAATTTTTGTGTGGATTCAGATTTCAGAATAATTTCAATGAGGTTAGCAAGGTTTCTGATAAAGAAAAAGGAAAATATAGAATTAACATTTGGAAAATACAAAGATGTGAGTGCATGAAAAATTATTAAAGCCAGGCAATTTAATACATAGCAATATGAGTTTTCTATGTTAATAGCAGAATTGAGAATATGCTTCATCCCCACTGAACAGTCTTTTGGTATTGCAGATTTTTCTATATTTTATTGTAAGTAAATGAGTGTACACACGGCCCTGACTAAAAGCACATGACAGGAAAATCTAATCCCAATTAGTTAACTTTAGGAATTATGTATACAGCTTTATTTGTCCCTCTTTTTTGAGAAAATAACTGGCATTTGCTGTGTGAAAATGTGCAGTATGCTCTCTTGGTACTATGCATTTCAACATGCTTTTCTTCTTTTTTGCCTTATCAAAACACAACAAATATAATAACGTTGAAATTATAACAAAAATATCTCAAGAAATGTAATTTGATAAATAGAAAGCATTGTCAAATTGTAAGTTAATTTTCAATTTTGATTAGAATTCTCAATCTCTTTGCTAACTCACCTGTCCCCTGTTTCCCTTCACAAATATGCTTTTCATTTACACAATGGCAAAAATGCTAAATTGACTGACCTCAATTCTGAAAATACAATTTCAATCTCACCATTTTGTGACAGCCTTCTAATGTGACATGATAGAAAGTATCCTGACAATTATCTAAGATTGCCAGAATTTGTTTTATCAAATTCTGAAAAATCCACTGTAACTCAAGGAAAATGTTTGACATTCAGTAGTCTTTATTGGTTATTATTAGATTTTGACAATGTTTCAGTTTTATTTTATCCTTGACCCAGTGCATTGAAAACTGTTTCTTCCTTTATTTTTTCCCACCACCTCCAATATCGTTTCACACATTTAACATTAATGACAGGTAATTTAAACACTTGCAGTTATATTTGATGTATCAGATTGCATGTTGTGAGGTTCTTGAAGGGTTGATATGACACCACTCAGCTAAGGTAGGTGCCCTAATGTAACATTATTTATTGGATTTAAACTTCAGATCAAAGGCTCTTAGACAAACTTCAGAGTAAAGAATGAAATTCTGTAGCATTGCTTTTGTTCTCTTTTTGTTTTAAAATAAGAAAAAAGATTCTGCTCTTTACTTGTGCCTCTAAGTGTACATATGAAGAAAGAGGTTGGAGAGAGAAAGAAAACCTGAGAACAGAAGGAGGAAATATAAAGATATCATTGGTCCAAGGACATCTTGTGCCATAAAGAGCAAAAAGTTTATCTTCCTCGTCTACTTTTATTATGAGTTACTCTGGAATTACTTTGATTTTATTATTTTAACACAGACTTCTAATGAATATGAATATTTAGCACTTATATAGCCTTTCTATCTTCTAAGCACTTAGCTTATTAATCTTTAAAATGCCCTTGAGAGAAGGAGAAGTATTATTACACCTACTTGACACATAAAGGAGCAGAGTCTCACAGAAAGGTTCAGTTCCACAGAATCTATTGAGCAAGCAATGAAATGGCAAGAAAGGGGCGAGAAAGCCCAAACGAGTGAGATCACACTGATTTTAGTGTTTGTTACTTCTCCATATCCTCTTTTAATGAGGCAGCAGTGGTGTGTACGATATGCAGGAGAAAATAGATCTTACTTGAAGTAGCGAGAGAAAAGGATGACTTACTGGTAACAGTAGAGGGGTGCGGACAGCAAGGGAAACCCAACCTCAGGAACTTCAATTATTCCCTCTTCTTTCTGTCCTGCAAAGAGAACTCAGCAGTATTTTTTTAGGACGGATGTCTCCGATTCCTAGATTTGCTCATATTTTCTCTAAACATCTCCAGGATCTTACCTTGTCAAGAATGTTTATTCATTTTTTAAAATTTCACTATTGATTAGCCAAATCCATAGTGATTACAGAATTTCTGAAATCACTGCATTTATGGATCATAATAATATACTGATTGCCATTTCAATTTTGTTCTTCTAGCCTTAAATGATTTTACTTTAAAAACCTCATATCTGCATGTGGGCAAATGAAAAATAAAATAAGTCTTTGAAATAAAGAATGTAAGAGAATTTTCTTTTGAAACTGGGTCTTGCTATAAAGAATGTAACCATTTAACACAAACTTGTGCTTCTTCATTTTCTTTTCTTTACTTTTTCTTTGTTGTTGCTCTGTTTTTTGCTTTCTTCATTTTCATGGAATCTTTTCTAGTCTTAAGTTCCTTGGGAATTATTTGCAGAAAAGCAATACCGAAGCTATATTCTGTAGTCTTTTCAAGGCACTTTAGAAAAAACTACCATAAGTCAATCAGATGTAGTGGCACCAATCAGCAATCCCAGCACTTTTGAAGGCTGAGACAGGAGGATCATGTATTGCAGCCCAGCAATTTTGGGAGACTCTGCTTAAAAAAAAAAAAAAATAGTTGAATTTAGTATGCACTAATTAAACTCCCAGGGCAGAAACAAATCAATAGACACTCATTTTTTCTGAAGACTAGGGGGATTTAAGGCACACTTTTTACTGATGTTACTATTACAACTTTAAATATACATTAAATTCTAAGCAGGTAATATATGTATAATTAATTACGCAAAATGAATGTACAATAAAATATTTTTATCTATTTTTCATTTGGTAACTATGCACATAGTAAACCACTGCAATCATATCATCACATAACTTTCATGAGAGTTTATGCTAATATAATACATAATCAATACACTATATACCCCAAATCAATATATTAGTAAAATATATACTGGTAACATTTTTCCGTGTTTCCAAAAAATACAAGTTGATCTAATTTGAGAATCAATTTCATAGAAATATAGTAGATTGAGTATTAAATTTATTATAATGAATTTTCACTGTGTGCCTCATTAAATAGACTCCTGTGGCCCAATCGTTTAAAAAATCCAATAAAGTAAAATAGTTGCATCTTTTATTGAGGAAGATTTAGAAAAGATCAAAAACTTTTTAAGGCAAAGATGATATAATGAAAAGGTATATATCTTTGTATATTGTAGAATTTACTAGACATAAATTGTATATTTGACTCTTAAATTTTTAAATGTAGAGAAAATGCACTGAGATAGAAGCATTGCAGAATTTGTGACATTTCAAAAATGAAGCATATAACAAATACTTTAGGAAAATTACTTAACGGTCTTGATAGAAGTGTTGTATTTAACAAGGTCCCTAAAACTCACAAATCCAAAAAGAATCACTGAAAATATTGAAGCTCCTTAAAGGTTTTTAAAATGCTGATCATCTAAGATACTACGGAAAATAGGAGTAGGCAAAGAATGGAGTGAGAAAAGTTTTGCAACAGACATGCCTAATGATGACCCTGATTCTGGAACATATGAAGTACTCTTACAGCTCAGAATTAAAAATAAATCACCAAGTTTTTAAATAGAGTTCCGCGAGGACTGGAGACATAGCTCTTTGAAGGCTCTGAGATCTATATACAGAACAAAATATTATGTTTATATATATATATTTTTTTTTAAAAAAAATTATTTAAAGAGAAAAAACAAAAAGGGTAGAAACAATACAGAATTTTTTAAAACAGTAAGAAATCACTAGTTGATAAATTATATATTGTTCTCTTAGAAATAGTTTTTCATGTTACAAAATTAAAGCATACAAAAGTGGACATTCAAACAGTGAGGCTGCAAAATGTTCTGTTCAACGATCCAATAAAAATTTAGTAATATGGTTATCAATCCTACACACTTAAACAGACACACAGTTATATCCTTTAGAGCACTTTCTTTTCTTATTTTTGCTTTTTAAGTCCATTATCTGTTTAGTTATATCATGCTTCAGCTTGCTCAGTACCTTACTGATCTGTTTTGTTGTATTTCTTTTTTACTCACCTTATAGAATTCTGTTGTTTTGGTTTTGAGTTTCTCCTCATCTATGCCCCATGGATCAGCATTGGTGCAGTTGGGACTTTTTGAAGGTATTTTGTTACCTTGTGTTCTCATGTTCTATTGTTTTTTATTTAATTTTTTATTAACTTGGAGGTAGTAATACACAGCACAACAGGATGGAATAAAGCCAGTTGAAACAGTGTAATGAAATTGGTACAGAACTTCACAGCAGGTTACCAGGATAACAGTAATAGGCACCAGTGTGTATCTCCTTATGTTTACAGTAGTTGTACTTTCAGTCAGGTATAGCAAAATCAAAACAACTTATCAAAACAGAATATTGAATAGAGCAATATCATTAATGAGGACAAAGCAAAACAGTGATAAAATATTTGCCTTCAAAGAGATAGTAGAAGGAAATCCCCCTTATTTGTTATATTACATATGGTGAAGCTTCCAAGAGATGCTCAGACCTCTGGCTCCCACTTGCTAACAGAAGGTGGGGTGGAGAGGGGGTGATGTCATGTTTGATTCTCAGCCCGCTCACTGGTAGGCAGCAGGCTGGTTGCTTGTTTGCTCAGCGCCCTAAGTTCATCATGTTTATATTAAAATGTATATTATGCATATGCACAAAATAAACAGGATTGAAAAAGAAATTTACAAAACAAAATAGCACCCAGTCAAAGATTTTCCACCATGGAATTAAGAAGGAGAATGCCTCTGACACTTCATGAGAGTAGAGACAGCTGGAAATTCATCAGTTTAAAGTAGTACACACAATTTTTTCAGCTTTTACTTACTTCATTTTCTTTCTGAATAGCAATGCAAAAGTGATCAAAATGTTTAATTATTTTGTTAATTTAAAAAATTTGTATCAATCAGAAACATGTCTTTCAGGCTCATTGATGAGGTATGATTGAAAAGCGACATGAATGTTTTAAATAAAATCCTTCCCTATACCTCAAACTCTTACTCCATCAT
Organism: Dolichotis patagonum; assembly: GCA_004027295.1. Lineage (NCBI taxonomy): Eukaryota > Metazoa > Chordata > Mammalia > Rodentia > Caviidae > Dolichotis > Dolichotis patagonum. Next base: position 26,371 of record PVJX010019453.1, on the reverse strand, counting down.
TCCTACCACTTTCTGAAGCAATTCTGGAAGTGCTCTTTCATGAGTACCTTCACAAGATGTGACTAAAAATACAGTATATGCTGCTGCTGAGTGGAATCCAGTGGAAAAACAGGCTCATAAGTGTATCACTCCCTGCTTGCATCCACTTTACTCACTGCATCTGGCATTAAAATGATTAAAATCTCATGAATGATAAATATTTTGAATTAATTCAAAACATCAAGGCAGCTATGATAGCACGACTACAGCCGTGAAAGAGTGAGAATTCTGGGGGAATCCATGGCCAGGCAACTGCTACCTGTAAAACATTTTTATAATTTAAACATTTCTTCAGCCCTTTCCGGCAGTTGGGCTGGGAAGCAAGAGGAACCCACACACCCTTCTGCCCCTACCCCACCTTGAGCGCTCAGCGGGTCTAGAGAAACACAGGCTGCGATGATGGCTATCCAGGTGAAATGCTGTTGGATGCTTGTGGTATACGGTCCTTCACTGCCTTTGCAGGTCTAGGGCCAGTGGTCTGATCATCCATTCAGAGGATCACAGTATGCAGTGTGGCATCTATGGGGATCTCCTTCTGAAGGCGGCAGCCATTGTTAATTCCCTATTATCTTGTTTGGAAGTCCTGTATCATTTTCATTGGTTTGATGGGTTGAGTTTTATTGTTTCATTTTGTTTGATTTTATTATATCCAATGGCAGGGGCAGCTATTTCAAAGATAGCAAGACACATTATGGTAGCCATTTTGGATTTACTATTGTCTTGTTTTGAAGTCCTTTATTGAATTCATTGTTTTGTTCTTATTGGTTCTATTTTGTTCTGTTTTGTTTGATTTTTCACTATGTCTGAAGGTATCTGCAGCTGTTATGAATACAACAAGGGGCATTACGGTAACTATTGTTGATTTTGTATGATTTAGAAGTCCTGTGTCACTTACACTGATTTGTTTAGATTGGGCTCATTCTTGGTTTTATTCATGTTAAAATACAATTTTAAAAACTTCTATAAAACATTTAAACATTTCACTGTACTTCTTTATCACAATTTGTATGTTTAGAACCCTTGATTACTTGCTTTTTCAGCTATGATGGTCTACCTACTTCAGTTCATCAGCTACCATTTCTTAACTTCCCACCTGTGCTTACAGGATTGATTGCTGCTATTGTTGTTGTTTTGAGACTCACAGCCATTCTCCTGCCTCAGCCTCCTGATTATCGGGATTACACGTATGTACAACCACACCCTGCTGCATGCTTGTGTTTTCATCACCCACCACACGGTTCCCTATTGCTGATTCCTCACCACCCAGGATTGTTCTATGCCTGAGAACAAGCACTGTCACTTTGCCCACAGCAGCATCTTCTGAGCTGCAGCAGCATAGAGGGAAGCTGAGAACCGTTCTCACAATAATCAAAGGAAGTGTCCATATCAAGACACGGTCCTCGGCAAGCGCTTGAATTTTCTGCTTTATTTTTCTGTTCATCAGCAATCGTGCTTCCTACAAAAATAAGATATATGTATTTTGGCTCATTATAATTTTTCCTCCACAGTATTTATATTTTTAATGGACTTCTGGAAAGAAATAGGACTTCTAATAATTTATTAGCTCTGTATTTGGTTTCGCCCCTAGAATTTTAAATTAATGCCGTCTTGAGTTTAGTTTGTTTTTCTGTGTGTATAAATTGAACTGCTTGTATCATTTGTTTTCATGTTTTCTTTATACTGAAATAGTACATAAAGATGCAGGTTTTCTCAAAGCATAGCTTTCTGAGAGCTTCATAAGTATAAGTAGGAAATTTTTCAAAGAACTATGTATTTCTTTATAACCCCAAATTATTTCTAAAATCATGTTGTTATTAATTCGTTTCTCTTAGGAATCCCTTGATTTCCAGGTGGTAGAGCATTTTATTTTATGAGTTGGTGTTGAGAGCCTGAAACAGGACAATCACAGATTCGAGGACAGACAGGGCAACTTAGTGGGGCCCTGTGTCATGTTAAACATTAGGGAGGATCTTGGGGTGCATGTCTGTAGGACTCTTGGATTTAATTTCCAATACCACCAGAAAAAAATAAATTGTATATCACTGTTAGCAGTGAAAACAATCTAAAACCATTAACATTTCCTTAGAATTTATCAAGGTGTTTCTGCGGCTTCATATGTGATTATTTTTTCTTGCAGGAGAGGTTTTTGTTTGCTTGTTTGTTTATGATAAGAGTGTTTGCTATGCATCCTTTAGATACTTATTTCAAAGCTATGGAAAATATTTTAAAAACTTCTTTGTGTAGCTTGGGGAAGGGAAGCCAAAGGGCAGAGGTACTAAAGGTTTAGCGCTCAGCCCACGGCACTATCGGAAAGCAGGTCTAAAGGAAGCATCCTCCTATGGAATGGAACCGGGGAGCTGCTTCCATCTGCGCTTCCTGGCTGCCATTAGGGGAGAAGCTGGAGGCTCTGCGCTCCTGCTGTGAAGCAATGACCTGCTCCAGGCTCAAGCACACAGGACCAAGTATTCCTGGGTAAGAACTCCTGCAAAGGTGAGCCAAACCCAAGCCTCCTTCTTGGAAGCCTATTTTTGTAGGTATTCTGTCACTGTGATAAGAAACCAACTAATACAGATATTTTTATATTATTTTATTTTTTCTCTGTTCCCTTTATTTAAACCAGACTGAGATGTAAGTGCCCTATAATTTTTTGGTTTCTGTTTCTCTTTGGAAATCCTGTTTCATGAAACTTCCCTTTACTTACTTTGGGTCATTTGTATTTATGAAGTATTTTTTGTGCATTATAAACTCCATGGTTTGATTTATTTTCTTCTTTCAGATCCAAAACTTTTCTTGAAATTTCCACCTTTGTCTGTTTATGTTTGCTGATGTAGCGTGTCTCCTATTTCACTCTTAATAGTTTGAATTACTGAGTGTTGTGTGTGTCTCTTGTATAGAACAGTATAGTGGCTTCTGTCTTTGTGGTGCAATACAAAAATACTTTCTCTTTGAATTCATGATTTACAGTCATTTGTATTTTTCAATAGAACATGCACTTGATTGTTGTATTAATTTTACCTCACTACTATAATATTTGCTACCAACTTACTGGCTTAAAATAAGACAGTTTCTTAAGTACTGCAATTCTGAAAGTCAAAAGTACAAAATCTGGGTAAGATAAAAATCAGTGTTAAAATTTGCTTGCATGGAACATATTTTTTTGCCATTTACAAGTATGGTTTAATATTTTAACATGTTTATAGTGTTAGTTTAGAGATTATCTTTGTAATTACACCTTTACAGGTTGCTTCACAGGATTCTCTCTCAGTGTGGTCTCTACCCTACCCCTTCCTGAACTTTCTAGTCCATCTTCTCTAGCTCTCCATCTTAGGCAACGAGATGAGTTCTTATTGTTTACATTTGGCTGTTCAGCTCACTTTGCTACACGATTTTCCAGCTTTAATTGCTAATTTGTATATCCCTTTCAAATATAGTTCTTCATTTTTGCATTTATTTAATTGGCACATGTTTTCAGAACGGGACATTTGAAGCCATCTTGGAGAATAGATGCATGTACACCACACACAGCTCGGTTATTTTTTTGTCTCCTGCTCCCTCCCCATCACCATCTGCGTCTAAATCTCCTTTCCCCATTTTCATTCTTGTTATTATTACTCTTAGCTCAGGCGTATGACATATAATGTTTCTGATTTTACTTCCTAACTTAACTGCCCTCCTACGCCTGTGATATTCTGGCTCTTTCATTTTTATGTTTATACATTCATTATATCTGCTTGTTTCCACTCCGTTCTACAAGTAACGATGATCAGTCTTTACTGCCATTCTTTTGCTTAGGTTTTCTGAAAAATATTGTCCTTTAGCTTATATTAATTTGTCCCCATATTTCATGGGCTCTTGAATTTTTAAAACTTCTCATCTATGATGCTGAAAGACACAGATAATCACCTAGAGGGTACACTTTTTGCATGTGTTTTCATGTAGAGGAGACTTTCTCCCCAATTATTTGGTATTGAACCATTTTTCTCTCTGCTCTTATTCAGGATGATATTCCTTGGATCATTATTTATATCAGTGGTCAACAAGGGCAGACACGAGCAGATCCTATGGAGTCAGCAGTGTGGTTCCATTGGAGCAGAGGGGCCATTTCGGGCATGTGCTTCTTATGGCCACTTCTGCATTGGCATGACCGAATTCCGAGTCTGTTAATATACATTTGAGTCCTCTGTGGAAGGTGTTTGCTGACTTCACATTCAAAACATGTGGCTCTGAATATGTGGCAGAATTGGCTTTTGTGCTAAAATAGTTAGGTTTTTGTATGTGCCCTGATCGACACCGCAGTCCATCTCATTAAGAGGGATTTGTATTGAAAATACAAGTGAAATACATAGAAAACATCATATACTGGATTTTGCATTATGCTGTGACTTGTCATTAGTGGCCGAGGTTATCTCAATGACATGCAAAAATGTTATCATTTGTTAGTTTATCATAAATAAGCAAAGAAAATTCACAGTATAGTTTTCCATGTCTAATCAAATAAATATATAATGTTTATCAAACAAATATCATCCCCTATTATTGTACAGGAGTAACCATGACTTTAACACTTCAATATACACCGCAATCACTGAGCACGTTTGTTTAGCAAATGCTGACTGAGCCCTATTCATGCAGCCTCTAATAGAGAGGAGGTATTTCAAAAACACTTAGTCTCTGTGTTTTACAAATGATACAACTAATTCTGTTTCAGGTGATCCTAGATATAACTTTAGTAACACTGGTATAAGGTAATCAGCCATTAAATTGAAATTAATATGCAATTACTCAAATTACGAAGCAAGACTTTGCCTCTGAGGTATATGAATAGATTAAACAGTCATCTGAATCTAAAATCGCTTAGAGTAGCCACTATTTCAATAGGTTAGCTGGCAGCAGTCAAATATAAGTTAGAACACATTTATCACCAAATTGTTCTTGTAACTATGTAAATAATCCCTTAAATATTTCTTTGCATATAAGTACTAATAACATAAAAACAAATAAAAAATAGTTGCGCCCACAAAATGCAAACCTCAGTCTTCTCCAGAAGCATTTCATTCGCTTTATCATTGCTTACTCAGGAATTCAGGGTGCCTTATTTTGTGAACTAACATCATGGTTTGAAGACAGGAAGATTAGAAAAAGCTAGCCAGGTGGAAATGAAGGGAATTACAACAGAGAGCTTTATTGTGTACAAAAGAGCCAAGAGCTTACAAGCTATGATAAAAAAAAAAATGCAAGATGTAGTGAAATGGTAAATAAATATTCAGTGGTGATTTTCTTACACTGAAGAAAGCCTATCTTATATTTCACAGCCTATTTTCAAAAGCAAAAATATTATATAATAACATATGGAAGATTTTTTTCAAAGAGAACAAAAGCGTAAAAATAAGAATTTTCATTAAGGTGCACTTTATTTGCAAAACTACCATATGTGGTTACCAGCCATCATAAGAATGCAAATCATACAACTGATCAGCTTTTCACTGAGCTGTTTTGAGTTTCAAAGGCTCCTTGGACCAATCCCAGTGACAACCTGAACTGTTTTAGGATGTGCATTCTTATATTCTAAGGCAAATCCAATAAAAACTAATAAACAAATACACTGAAGTTTGTTATATTAATCTTCAGGAAATGTCTTGACCGTCAGAATAATTTTTACTTCATTATGTAACACTGTGTTTCCATTTGGGGGTTTTCCTTTTCTTTCTTTAACTTTTAAGAGAAATTCTTTCTTCGCCAAAGCCTGGGAATCTAGGTGGGAGGCAGCCTAATCTGTGTGAAGTGTTGCATCTTCTTTGGAAAAGGAGCTAACACTAACAGAACAGCTAAACACGGACTTGTGCATTCACACTTATTATTTGATTATTAGCAGCATTTGGAAATAGTACCTTAAGATTACGTGAAAAGTCCCATGGTGAGTGTGCACGTATCTACTGCGCAACTTTTATCAAGTGCAGCTTCTCTAAAGTTGTCTCATCCTGACCTGACAATGTTCTCATTTTCTCTTAGCCTCTCTACTATTGAAGATAAAAAGAGGTCCTTGACTTTTACTTCCACCTCAAAATACTTCCACTGTGTAAAGACTGCAGTATTGATTGATTAAATCTTTGTTCCTTATTTCTGTATGCCATGTCACTACTTTCTTCAGGTGCTTCAATAGAGTCATTTTTCCGTAGAACATTTATTAGCCAGAATTCTTTTCTGCTGTAATTGTGTTTTAGAGTGAAGTCTTGCTGTGTTACCTAGGTTGGGGTCAAAACTCTGTCCTCAGGTGATCCTTCTGCCTCAGACTTCTAAGCAAGTGAGACTACAGGTATATGACACTATGCCCATTACATGTCTAGGGATTATTAATATTGTTATTATTATGGTTGTTCATATTTGTTTAGTATTGCATAATGATTTAATTACCTATTGTCTGGGTTACTTTTCTCTCATTTCTGTGACAAAACAATGGATATCCAACATGAAGGAAGGAAAGGCTTATCTAGCTCACAGTTTGTAGAGGTTTCAGTCCATAATCAGCTGGCTCCACGGCAGGTGGCATGGCACTGGGACAACACTTTAAGGGAGCAACTAGAGCAACAGATGGAACAAGCCTCTTCTTGTCCCTTGTATTGTACACAGCCACCCCCATGCCTAGTGCAGGTGCAGCACTCAAAATCTCTGTTCCCTCCTCTCTCACAGAATGAGGATATTTACAAAGTAAGGATCCCGGCTCCCTGATGAGTCTCTGAGTTGAACTTCTAACTTCACAAGTTGACACTAGGTATTCATTTTTAACACCTGTTCACAGTGCGTTAAGCAGAATATTTTGAAATCTGTGCGTGAAATTCATCATAATACTGGAGGTGTAATCTGATCATCAAGTTTATTGTTCATTTAGAGTATTTTATATTTTATCAATGTGGAGAAGTTTACTTAAATAAACCCCTTAGACACTGATTTATTATTTAAAATTACATATACTTCTGACACTGATCTTTGAAATTAATTAAAAATCTGATTTTCCTCACAACTAAGAATCCAGAAATTATGTTAGTTTTTCAAACTGAAGTTTAGGATTCTATATGTAATTCCAGTGCATTTAGTCTTATGGATTTGGTCTGTGTGACATTACAACAGAGAATTTAAAATATTTTTTCTGGATTGTGAACTATAGTATGAATTTTGTAAGCGAATCTTTTCTTCAATTTTAAAGGCAAATATTTTCTATTGCTTATACCACTGATAGAGTAAGGCATAGAATAAGCTGAGCAGCGTGTGGAATTAAATATACACATGAATCCAACAAGGTTTGATTTTCAAAGTTCAGAGACCACACACTGAGAGGACAGCCTTATTTCATTAGAATAATGTTACTAAGAAGGGACAAGCAGTGACTAAGGTTTCTAGCAGGGGTGAGGCACTGCTCAGGACTAGCTCAGAGCAGAAAGTAAGCATTATATGAGGACACTCAATTCAGGAATGCATAAAATAATTGTTTCACAGCATGAATGTGAAACTCTTTTGAGATCCAAAAGGAAATATAGAGCTACTATTTGCTTTGTGAAAGCTTACGTATTTGAAAGGAGCTGTAATTGTGGACGGATAGTTGGAAGTTGCATTGAAAGGGGGACATTACACAGAGACTGCAAGCAGGAGTCCCGAGAGAAGCAAGGATTTGCTTATTAAAATCTACAAGGTATCAATTTCCTTGCACACATTTGTGACACAAAGATCTCTGGAGCCAGTCTCAGGAAACTTTCATTCAGAGACAATAAATTTTAAATGAGTTGATCATGAGAAGCAAAATTTCAAAAAGTATTTCAAGGGCAACATTCTTTGAGGTAGTTTGGCCTGGAAATTACTGGATTTAGATCAGTGTGGTGATGAGACACAGATGAAACCAGACAAATATAATATGTTTGAAGAACCGAGAAGAGGAACAGAACAAGAAGAACAAGGTGACATATGGTACAAGTGTTTGAGACCCTGGAATGCATTGTTAATTTAGGTGTCCGTGTTTATGTATGAATTATATCTCTCAGATCATTTTGTTAGACTCATGCATGATATGGCATAATAAGCACAGCCACATTTTAAAGTAAGTTTAATTTATAAAACAATTTCAAATGTAATTTTTAGAGCAAATTTAATTTTTAGATATAAAGTTTTTTTTTTATGTAGTGTAAAGAAAGATTGATCAAATGCATTTAGGATTATAATTCTCCAAATAGTCTTTAAGAGAAATATAATAAATTCTACTATTTAAACTTAACTTTCTTAAATAACTGATGCACAACACAATCTAGTCCTGATGAAAATATTTTAACACATTCTATTTGTGTGTGTATCAACATAAACATTAAGTTAATTGTAAATGTAAAAATAAACATTTATTCTAAGCACTACTTAAATATAATAAAGTAATATTGGTGAATATGAATAAAAGTTTTCAAGGTTTTTATGGTCTTAATTTCTGAGCTTTTTCTGAAAACTTGAGAACTTTCCAAAACAAATTTAGAATAAATTAACATAAACATAACTATATGTACTTAATCAAGGGACTATAAAGCTTTGTATTATTCATATCAGTATTTCCACTTCAGATTTACCATTGGAGAGCCATCGTACTAAGAAATTGTATCTGTATTTTTACTGGGCTTCCTCTGTATTTTTAAGTAGCTTTTTAAAAATTTTCTTAAATAAAAGTTATATTTATTGTCCCTTAACTTCAGTAGAACTATATTAAATAAAGATTTCCTCTTTACCATAAAGTTCAGCTTTAACAGTGCTAATTTATTTTTAAATGAAGCAAAAATACAATCTTCATAATGCCTGTTTTGAATGATCACTGGGTCCCAGGAAAACCATCATTCAGCTACCATTAAAAAGTAAAATGCTTCTCCAGTGTAGTTTTACATTTCTTCCACATTTATACTTCGTAAGGAATCTTTTGAATTATGTTTTGGTAGCTGTTCTACTTGCCATTGCATTGTGAAGAGGCTCTGGGCCATCTTTCTGCAGTATAAAAACAAGTTATGAAAATGATATAGCAATGAATTTTTGAAAGAAGAAAACTAAACTATGCTATACAAAATTGTAGAGTTCAAATTATGTATTTAAAATTGATTTTAGTTAAAGCCCTGTGTAAGCATGTATTTAAATATATGTATTACTCTTAATGGAAATGTTAACAAAAGAATAGTTAAGCGATTCAAATTTTGTTCCATGGAAATTTACAGATATACACCACTAATAAGTAGTACAATACAATTTTCCTGTCAGATTTTTGCATGGGTGTATTTCAAACAGCTCAATGATTATATATTAATAGTGAATATTTTTGACTCAGATTCAGTCATTCTCAAATTATATGCAAAATTAAGGTAAAATTGATTTTTATTTTAACTGTTTTATGTAATGCAAACAAGCAGGATATGACTAAATTACTCTGCATTGAACAAACTAAGTTGATTTGTTTGCTTATTTGACTACTGATTCTAATGACTTTCTACATATTAAGTGGCACATTGAAGGTAATAAGCAGTAGAAAAGAATTATAAGGAAATTCACATGCATTTTTTTATTAGAAGGAAACATTTATAGAAAAGAATGATACACTCTTTATACAACTATGAATTTTTTCACATTTTAAAATCCCAGATGTTCTGGTGCACTAATCTTACAGTAAATTACTCAAGTTACATTTGTAGAATTTTACTATGTTTTACAATAATGTAAATGATATGTTCAAAGATGGTGTAGATTTGAGAACATATAGTATCTCATAAGAAAGTAATATAGATAATATCAGGATCCAGCTAGTTAACATCACAGCCATTTTTGTAATAATCTCCATCTTACCAAATAGATATGAAACTAGTGATTATTCCACACCCTGTGGGGTAGAAGAAGTTAATCGAGTTAGCTGACCAGTTTTTCTAGGGGTCCGAAACTGGAATAGCTCCTTAGTGATGCATGGCATGACAGATTTTGAGGAAACCTAGATATGGGCCAACTCGGTCTAGTTTACCACACCTATGCCTTCACTTTCATTGTTGCTACTCAAGACATTATGTATATAAATATGCAATCAATTGTACCTTGACACTTTGATATTTGCCTTCTTTATTTGGTCTCTGAGCACTTTCCTTTTTGGTGATGAATTCTCATATATTTGGTTTTCTAAAATCACTGATGAACGAGTTAGGTGACTTGGAAACTGGCAATGACAGTGAAGTGTCCACAGAGGAAGTGACCAGTTGCTCATTTCTTTCGCACCTGGAAAGACGTCCCATTTGCAGACAGAGGGTGTGAGGACACAGACATTGCCAATATGCTGATGGCTTTGGAACTATTGCTTGATGAATGCTGAATTGCTGTGAAAAAGGAAATAGACAAGGGGTTTTTTGAAGTCACAATTAGAAAAGATGAAATTTTTAGAAAGCTGCCTTAATGTCTTGACAATATATTAGACTTACTTTTAAGAGGGTATGATGCACTAGACATCTTAAAGTATATTTTGTCTGTAAGGCAAAATCATACTCTTCTTGCTTATATGCATCTTGTAAAAATTTAGTATAACCTTTGCATATCAAATATAAGTAGAATGACAATTAAAGTTAATTAAATGATGTCTCTTAAGCCATTTGTCCATCCCCATATCCTTCAAGCTTGGAATATGATGGTCAAAAGGGAGAGTCAAATGTAGCCTTACCCAATTATTTGGCAAGTTTAAACAAGATCCCTGATACAGCTAGTACTCGCAAAGCGGTTCATGTCCCAAGACAGTGAAGTATTTAAAAATTCTTTAATAAATAAAGTAAGTATGAAAATGATGTGAAAAACACAGTGTTAACCTGGATAGAACAGAGGATGAGGAAGATAAGGAATTTAACAATAGTAGGACCTTATGTAGAAGCAGGGAGTACGGTGAAAAAGGAGTTCATAAAGGGTGTCTGTCTTCCATCAGCTGGGATTCATTTTCAGCATTCAGGGATTTCTTAAGAGAAATAAAACATCAAGCAAAATTCACACATTTCACAATTTACGAGACAGATTGTCAGCTTAGATTTAAAAGACCTATATGTTCTGTATATAAAACAAAATTAGAACACATGCCCAAACTATTGAATAAAAATTCAATCAGGAACTTTAGAAATGAGACCAGAGAAACAGGGAAAATGTTTTAAACCAAAGAGTAATTAAACATAAAGCAGTATTTGAAAGTCAGTTTATGGCTTTATGTTTCCAAAACTAGCCAAAGTCTGTGACATTCATCCGTAGGTGGCTTCATGGGGAATATTAGGAGTTCGCCATGGGAGGATAAGAGAACAGGCTGGAAGGGCTAAAGATGCAGATGCAACAGGAGCGAAGAGAAACCAAAGATATGGCAGGGGAAAAAGCCACAGGCTCTGAAGTCTCAGTAAGGATGAGAGGTGTTCATGTTTTCTTGAGTTTGAACAATAATGGACAACGTTCGTGCTTTATTGTTTCAAAATGATTAGCAAGCTGTCACTTCTCTCTGTTTTCACAAGCCTTCTGCACTTGTTGGTGACTCGTGAAATGGTGTCTTCCATGGAAAACACCATCTTCTAGCTGTGGGTACCAGACTAACTTCTAGCTTCTAGTGGTTTCATACTTTTGTAAAAATCTTACACAAGAGGGAAGAAAGGTTGATATTGGGAAGCATAAAAATCATCTTACAAAACTAGAATAATGAAAGCTATTCATCTCTTTAGGGTGTAAAACAGTGATGTGAGGTAAAAACACCACCGGGCGAGGCGCTGTGGTTCATTGCTGAAACCTCAGCGCTCTGAGAGGCCACGCTAAGGAGATAGTAAGTTGGAGCTCATTCTGGGCAATTTCAGAAAATAAAATAAAAATTAAAAGTTAAAAATTTAAACATATGCTGGTGGTATAGACCCCAAGTTCATTGTTTTTTATTGAAAAGACATAAGTGTACCACTAAAGCAGAGTAAAAGGGAGATTATTTTAAAAATCTATGGCAGATTATTGTTAAAACACAAGATTTCAGGGCTAGACTGCCTTAGTCTGAATCCAGATTCTGTACTTCCTTAGCTAACTCGCCTTGGGTACGCTTGTTCACCTTGGTATTCCTTGATTCCCTGTAACGTCAAAAGGAAGTAAATTCATTGTCGTATTGTGACAATCACATCAGTAAACACATGGAAACTGCTTAGCATGTCCCAGGTCATGATTAACAATATCTCGGTGCTTTTTATAATTATTGTAAGGCCAGAAATGGAATTAAAACAAGAAAGTTATGAACTTTTTTCTGTAAGAGAACAATGATACACAGTAAAGTAATTCTCCAATTGATGAGTATTTCCTATTGAGCAGTATTTCAGGACAATTTTGCCTCAGATAACTCATCCATCAGTGAGGAAAAGGGCCTGGTGGGCCTGTGGTGGCTGGAACCCCAAATCCAGTCACCACAAATGTTACCAGCCTCCCACTTTATCCTGATGCAGTGTTTCAGTGCCACCATTTTCCCTGTATATAGGAGGAACCAATCTTTGAGAAGTATTACTTAAAGTTAATCTTACATTTTGTAAGTAAACTTATACAATAATATTCACAGCTAACTTAATTGTAAACAATCTGCCTAACAAAAGTGAATGGATACTGATCAGACTGAATCAGTTGAAACTTATAATTTAGAACGTTTTGGACCTAAAGAAAGAGTAATGATCCCTGGGTCAAACTCATATGCTTTGGGGTATTTACGTGACACAAATAATATTTAGCTGTCAAAGGGAATTGGTGTCTGTTAATACAAGTTTCAAAAATATATCCAGATGCAAAATATCTGTTTCAGTATACTATTTATTTAAATATCGAAGTGTATTTAAAATATAATATGGCATTTACAAATAACTGTATCCAATAGAAAGTGTAAGAATGCTCACGGGGTGACCTACACTGTGAGGACATCTGTGTGAGCCAAGCACCCGCGTCCTCAGTGACGCAGGTGGGTGGTACTCAGCTAGGCAAATGTCAATTCCCACGCTCCTTGCTCGTCACTAAGTTCTATTATGATGCTACACGTCCTTCCCTAAACATTCGGGAAGATACAAGTTGAAAGGGTTCCCAGGAGACCCAGATCTGGCAAAGTGCACTTTGTTGAAGATTTTCCGAGAAAGTTTTATTTTCCTAATAATGTGATCAGCATTAATACTTTGACCTCTTTTGTACTTCTGCTTGAATGAGTATGGATAAATTGAACAGGAATAGCCATTGAAACCAAAGAATGGGAAAGTTAATTGCAAGAGTCTAACGCTAACGTAATTGAACTGCTATAATAATTCCAGTATCTATATACTTCCAGACATGTTCTTATTAAGATAACACCTCTCAATCAAGGCTACTTGAATGTTCTGTTGCTTGAAGCTTATATTCCTATCTTATGCATTGTCTCTTTACGTTTCAGTTGTTAATAAAATGGACATAAAATGTGTGCACTTTCATGAGGATTTCTGAAGCTTACGTGAAACAAAACCTTTAATTTTCTTAAACTAGTCTGAACCGTGTCAAAATATCTCACCAAAGATTAAACTAACTTAAAAAGTAGACTCTAGAAAGTAATAAATACATCTATTTGTGTATTTATGATATTCAATGAGTGTGAAATGATTGATATAAAGAAGATAAGAAAGAGAATGTTGAGAAATATGGGATAGATTCAAGGATGACAATATTATTTTTGTTGTTTCCTATGGTAGACTACACATTCTTGAGTCCAAAGTATGGAGCATATTTTCATTTTACTAATACCACTAGGAACATGAAAACATTTTCAAAAATGTGTGGAAAATTGAGACAAAAGTGCTAGCAGGCTGGGTGATTTTATAATACCAATGTACATACATTTGAATATTTAAACTCTACTAATTATATTCAATTAAGTGAAGATTAAACAAATATTTTATGCTCTATAAAAATTTATGACTATGAACATTTATTTGCTTAATTTTTTCACTTTTTGAAAACATTACCTAGGCAACGCCTTGTCTCTACTGACAACTGTGAACATTTATTTGCTTAGCTATTTTACATTCTAAATATTAACTGGGCAACTATTGTTTCTAGTTATTAATATTTTATGTCCATTTGCTCATATTAAGAAATGATAGAAATGAGTTTGTATTTTGTACTGAAATACCTAGAAACTGTCTGACAGCTTAGGAGAGAGTTACAATCACTATCTTTTCACCTTCTTTGCCTGTTGAAATGGTCTTTGTTTAATTAATAGAGAAATCACTATTTGCGTTTTTCCTCCTAGCCAGTGCAGTCTCAATCATCAGTAAATCCTTGCCATTGTAAAGAATGTGTTCCACTCCAGCTCAATCACAGAGGACCGAAATCAAGGCGGCACCTATTCATGCTCCAACTGCTTCAGAAAGTAGAAAGCAGACACTATTGTGAGATATCACACTCAACAGGAAAGGCTGGCAATTCACAAAAGAGTTCATGCATCACTTGAGCAAAGAAAGAAACCTCAAAGAAAGCTTTTGCTTTTTATTCTATCAGATTTTTCTATAAGAAACATAAAATGAATACATGCAATTACAGTACATAGAGCTATATTGCACCAAAGTAAGAGACGTTTTGAAATGATAGAATCAAGTTCATATGATTTGAAAGTGCAGGTTTTATTCTATGATATGTCACAGGTACAGAAATTTAACCTTCACATATATTCAGAAGTATTATTAAGAATTATTGGTTCAAAAAGGCAGTAGTATTACAAAGACTTAGACGTCCATCTTGAACATTTGTGGACTGAATTTGTTAGATGACACCACATATGCATGTTTTAGATAAATTATTCAATCATCTTGCTCATGAGATTTCATTTCAAAAATAAAAACAATTGCATAGTATCTTTAAAAAGAGCAAAAGACCTCTAAATTATGGCCCACGACAATAGCATTGAAAAAGGGTAAAAATTGTGTCATGTTTTAAACTGTGAATACTGGCCAAAGACTTTTGACCAAGGAGTATTTAGCCAAAGTGATTGGCTGAATCTCCATAAGGGTACAATCTTGGCTTTATAATTTAACCTTTTCCCACTTCTGGTTCTCAAATGTGTTTGAAAATCAGTAACACATACTCTTGGAACTACAGGGAGAAAACAGTTCAGGAGCCCTTTAACAGCCTTAATCCCAAAGCAAACTCATTGCAATTGTCGGCCATTTCCTGTCAGACCCCTTGAAAAGTCTGTGTTTAAGGTTTGCAATGTGGCCCAGTACTGAACCTTTCGGGGGAGATTTGCTCCTCTGTCCGGTGTCCTGACATCGCAGCTGCCTGTGGCAATGGGTAACCACTGGACAAACTAGGGGGAACCAAAGGCATGAAAGGGAAAGCTGATGCCCAGAAGGACTGGAAACGCTCTGGCCTAGTCCCCAGCCTCTTGCAGGACCATCATTGATGACACCCAAACTTGTACCTTAGGTGTTTGAAAAAGCAGAACACACTGAAGTACAAGACGTGGAAATGGATAATGAAGATTTGAGGGAATGATAATGAAATTCTTGAAAGAAAAACAATACAAATTTTGTTTAGGTGGAAGGAAAAGAAAATCGATGCTTGTAGTCCATTGCAAACCTTTGCCAAGATTTACTGAATATAAAAAATGAAAGTGAAATAAATAAACTGGATTGAAAAAAGGGATCTTACTTCTGTACTCAAGAATGAAAAATATTGTAAGAGGCAATATGAACATGGATGCTGCGATCACGAATAACCTAGAGGCAGTAGAAAAATTCCTAGAAAGACAGTTAAGGGAGAAAATTGAAACATATTCGATGTGACCATTATTCGTGATTTTAAATTTTGCCAAAATGCCTAGAAGAATAATAAAGTACAACTCCGGGGGTGTCGGCGGGTGGTTCCAGAGATGACTGGCACATGGACCCCCAAATTCAGGGACAGAGGCCCACTTGATTGTGGGTGGCACAAACAAAGTGGGAAGGAAGCCTTTGCCTGGCTGGGAAATCAGCATTTTCTATCAGCTGGCGTCTCTGTGACCCTCGACCCCTGCTCCCAGCTCCCCCTTCTCTCTCACGGCTTTCAGGGTGATCCCAGCTAAGCTTTGTTCTCCTCCACGCTTTTCTGCCACACCATTCCACCTGGAAGCCAGTCGACAGCGAACTGAACCCTCTGAAATTGTGCAAAGATAACCCTGTCTTGAAGTCGAGGGCACAGGTATTCAGTCCCAGCAAAGAAAATGTGCATAATAGTTTCTAATATGAAAGAGAGAAAAGTGAGAAAAGACTGAAATAAAAAAAAAAATTAAAGACACTGAAAATGGTCATTAAGGACTAGAGACAAAAGAAGCATACTGGGAGGAGCCAATGCAAATGAAGTAGCTCTGAGGTGTAGGAAAGAGGCCTCGTCCTTTTTCACCATCTTCCACAGGCTTTAGGAGTGACAAACAGAGATGGAGGAGCAAAGCAAGGCCTTGCTACGCACAAAATTCCCGCATCTCCGCGTCGCTCAGCGGCGGCGGACCTACTGCTCGCGTGTCACAGTGAGCTATTTATATCACTCACAGCTCCGTTACTGAATATTTCTGTCAATGCAAAAGATGTTAGCAGGAGTTTTTGTTTGCTGTTTGTTTTTTTGTTGTTTTCTAAACTAAAACCTCAGTGTTCACGTTTAATTGCAGGGTTGGCACTTGACGACAAATCAGTGGGCTTTGGTTTGCCGTTAGGACACTCTTCTCTAAAAGTGCGCCGTCAGTGACATAGGGGTCTTTCAGTACCCATCCTTCCAAACACAGCCCATTTTTTCCACTCGCTCAGTGTCATTCCTAGCCACTCTCTGTCCTCATGTGACCCCTTGCGTTTAAATCTGACTTACTTTGTTTCTATAGTGGAGCCTTATGCAATAGCTCCCACTTGCTGTGTCATTGCTGCAGCTACCTCTGATGGTAGGGTTCTAATCCCTTGCTTATTCCCCAGGTGTTTTCTTTATCAAATGTTGGTGATTTCTTTAAAAAGGCAAGCCTAAGGAAAACAAAAGAAAGTCTACCACTCTCATCAATGCTACATTTAGTAAATAAATATGCAGTAGAGATTTATTGCTTATTGGAGAAATCATTAGGTCCTCACATTGGCAAGTAAACAAGCCTGTTTCTGGCAATGAAATAAAAGGTCAAAGGAAAAGTAATAAAATGACTCTAGGTATTCAATGTCCTATATAATGACAACATTTGTGTATTGGTACAAATAGATTGCGCTAATTAAGTCTAAAAAATTGAGACCTGAAATATCCAAGGAGATTACTTGATTGCATTATTTAGAAAGTTTCCCTGTAGAACAAAGGGAAAAGAGGGGCTGAAGGTATCACCCCAAGGAGTAACATCATTCAATTCAAAAGGGTTTTTAAAACCCCCTTTATCTCTCTGAAAGGCAGAAAACACACAGATACTCATAAACACTGTAGCAGCCAAAGCAGAAAATTCAGTCACCAAAATTAAGAATTTCTCATAATTAATTCACTTTGGAAAAGCCATGTTGTAAGTAACTCAGCTATTCCTGAGGTTAAGAAGTGTCGAAGCCTAAGACAGCAAACAGGAAACGCATAAGTAAACATGTAAATATACATATTGCCTGGGCATTCTAGAATTTTCATTTCTAAACCATAGAATTAGAAAAGCAAAATTTCTCAAGAGAGAGAAACCAGCTCACAACAGCACAACACCTGATTTCTCATGCTCAGAGGAGACCTGATCCAGGCCTTTTTAAGGCCCAGCTAGAGAACAGCATCTCGGCCCAGAGCACCGGCTTCAGCACTGGGCCTGTTGCTCCGAATGATGTCTTCACGGTGGGATCCGCCTAGCCCGCATTAGAAGGCTTCTCACCAAGCCCTGGTTTCACAGGCTGTGTCACTTGCATGCACATGAACTGAGCATTGCTCTCCCCCGTGCACTGTCGGTCAGGAAGGCCAGAGGCTTTGGCCTAATGTCACCAACGAAGCAATCTAGAGAGACCAACCTTCTCCTAGTCCTTTGAGGCACATACCGAACCTGGGCTCCCTCTGCATCCAGAGAAAAGTTTCCATCCAGAACAAAGGGAAGGAGGTAAGGATATGGGCAGGGAGAGAAGCATTGTTTTTGTTTTACTAAACTAAAAACAAGTGAAAAAAATCAAGCTCATTTCGACTAACAGATACAGGAGCAAACAGAGACATGCACTGCTATTTGGTCATATAGGAAAAAATAATATTAACATATAATGAGTAAAAAGTGAAAACCACATATTATTACTCACTGTTGATATGAAACCTCTCTAAACCGTGCCTTGAAACTCTCACTTGATATTCTCTTTTTTATGAAACATGATAAGCTGACAAAATACTTAGAGGAAACAATAGGCAGTTAAAGGAAAATTGAAAGTGAAAGAACACAAAAAACTCAAAACAAGAAGCTTCAAATAGAAGAAAAACAGCCTACTTAAAATTACATGGTTTGCAGCTCAAAATCTGGCAAATGTGTAGACAGGTAAGAGTTTCCGTATTATATGTATGTGAAAACTGGAAATCAGTAACTGTAATTTTTGTAAAGTTATTGATATAATTGCTGTATTGAATTTCAGACCAAGGATAGAAAATAATTTGTTCCTTAAGTAACTCAGGGATGGCCTTGGTAAAAAAAAAAAAAAAAAAAAAAATTCATTTATTTTTAGAAGAGCTCACTCAGTTTGAAAAATGTTGAAAATGTATTTGGTTAATCTGAGGATTTCAAGACCATTAGACCTATTTAATTTGGGAAAAGACACAGTGAACTTAATATTTTTCTTTTGTGACAGTATATTTAAATAGTTTATAATATATTTAATTGTTTCCAAACATTAAATTCAGATTAAATATTAAGTATGTTTAATGCCAAAGTCAGAGCATAAACATTGACATATAGGAGTAGTGAAAAAACACATTTCCCATTTCTGTGAAAAATAATCAGGATTTAAGTGACCTGTACTACCACCTTAGACTTACCAGTTTTCTCATTCTTTGTCTTTTACTACTCAATAATGATAAAAGAGGAGTAGAAGGAATAATTTCAGCTACCGTTTAACAATTTTTTTATGATGTCTTCATGCAGCTATCATCAGTATAAATTAGTTCCTACTATATTAGCATTTGGAATTTTTCCTACTGGATCCGACAAAATTGGGTTTGTGGGCTTTTGATTAAAATAAATACCAATTAAACAAAGACGAGAATTATCACCTTTTATTTGTATTTATCCATGTTGCAATCTTACTACTAACTGAATCTCAGTTTTGATCCTGTTTACCTATGACTAATAAGGAAGTCTGCATTTTTTTTTTCAGGAAGTTGTGATTTTCCTATTATTACGTTCTTCTCTCAAAAATGTTTCCTGGAGTGCTATCAGACCCATAAAATGATCAAAATATAAAACATTTTTTTAAAAACTGCTACAGTGAGGGAGTGTCTCAGAAATGTTGTTTATTAGGAAACTCCTTTTTTCTTGCTGGTGCATACATTCATGTGGCTCAAGATAAAAAGTAACAGAAAATGTATAGAGCAAAAGTTTAAAATCAAATATGTCATCAGTCCATCTTTTCTATCCATTTCCTTAGCTACCTGATTATCCAGCCTTTCAAAGGTAACAAATTCAAAAGTTTTTAATAACTTTAATGGGTTAATTAAAGTAAATAAATATGAATATTTATATTCTTATTTTCTTATGTATTGTACAAATAGTGTGTGTATAGTGCAGTTCAGTGTAACGTATTCCTACAATATATTTCTGGAAATATTTCCGTATGTTAATTCATTCCTTAACTTTCATATTCTGAAGCATTTAATTTACTTAAAATAAAAGACACATGTATTGTCAAATTTTATCAATTTTTATCTTTATAAACTGCAGTGGAACCATAAATAAGGTGCACTGATCCGGCCCGCAGATCAGTCCGTGGGTCTCACCTGGAGGGGGAACGGGGATGGGGGGCAGGGCAAGAGGAAAGAGAGACGGAGACAAGTTGAGCAGTTCCAATCAAGTCTCCTTTATTGAGGAAGTGAACATGGTTTATATAGGGTGAGGGCAGGAAGTTGTCGTCATCAGGCAGAGATGTTGTGGAGAGACCGGATAGGTCGCAGTCATGTGTGGCCAGGCAGAGAGGATCATGGGCAATGTAGGCAGACACACTAAATGCCCACAGGAGGGCGGGATGGGGCGGCAGCAGTGAGGCTATCACGCCGCTCCGTACAGTGCACCATCTCATTATTTCATGAAGTACTTCTTTCTTACCTAGCTAGCACTTTCTAATATATTTTTGATGCATAAGTCATTTTTCTTCTTGTAATTTCACATAATGGAACAAATTATTTGCCATTTTTTGGATTAGGCTTTCCTCAGTTAACATAATGCAAGTACAACGTACTCGGTTTTGTATCTGTAGTTCTTTTTTTGATAAGTTAAATAGGGCTCCATTTCATCAGTCAAGTACAATTTATGCAGCCTTTTCTTCTTCCATAGACATCGTTTCCAATTTTGTATTTTAAAGTTTCCATGACATTTTTACAAATATCTTGGAGGACAAACTTGTTTGTTTTCATTAGTCATAGGTAAATATTTATTTAAATAGATTGGTCTCAAATAATTAAAACTTTAATTTTACAAATCAGTATGAAATAGTTTTCCTATAATAATGTTATCATTTTATGTTGTTTGTATAAATTTATGTGGCTTTCAGTAATTAGTAGGCCTATTGTGTGTTTTGTCCGTTTTTTTGTTTTCAGGGGAACTAGTGATTATGATTGTACCTTGGGTACATTTTCAGGTAACCTTACAAGGAGTGCTTCTTCATGTGCTTATTGGTCATGTATTTTTCCAATATATAATCCTAAGTACTTAGTACCTTTTATTCAATTAAGTTTTTTATTCATAAGATAATTGGTTTTTACATATTATCAATATGAATGCATTGAGAAATATAGCTATGACAATGTTTTTAGTCTGTCATTTAATTTTCTGATCACCTGTTACTGTTACATTTGATGATTCAATTTGTCTTTTTTCCTATTTATTAGTATCAATTCTCTGTTCAACCAATGGAATCTTTGATTACCCAAAGATCACAAATAAGTTTTGTATTCTCTCCTCAAAGCATTATGACTTGAATATGTATAATTCAAACTGGTAACATTTGAGTGAAGTAAGGTGGAAATTGAGAGTAGGGTTTGTTTACTTTTATTATGCTTGTGTGTGTGGTGTATTTGGACATATTTCCACACTGAGTTGATTGGACACCTTCATTGTCCCAAAATACCTTCCTAACATCGGTCGAGTCAGACCCTTCTACTCTCTTGTCCTATAATCTAATGGACTCGTGAGGTCCCTAAGTGTGATTACTGCAGGGTGTAACAAGGCCACGAGTCAGTCTCTTCAGGGCACTTTATGTGTTCTTGGTGAAGACAGATTAAAAACAATTCTCCCTCTTTGAATTCTCATAATGTTTATAAAAATATTGTTTTAAATTTTATCAAAAACCATTTGAATGTTTATTGGCTTTATATACAGACATTGGTTATTGGGAATACTAGGTATGTTCTGTTGACATTGTCTTGATTGTTATTACTATAACAGGGTATATTTATCCATTAATTCTGATACTTTAATATAGTAAATTTATTTCACCATCATCTTAAGCATTTCATTGTAAAGGTCTTATCTATATTCCATAACTTTTATTCTTAAAGTGTATCTGGTGTTTTATAAAGCACCATGAATGAACCTGTAAATTACATTTTCAGTTGTTCTCATACATAGAAAAAACATTCATTTCTAAACTTTGTGCTTACATCCTCATATTACATTTCTTTTTAAGTCTAGGTTTTGTTATAATTAACAGACTCAATATACACATTATGATGCTGATTACAATAAATTTTTCTCTTATTTGTTTAATATTTACATTTTTATAAATATCTTGATGCAATAGCTGTTGCCTTTTGTTGGTAAAAGACAATAGTCTTCCTTGTCTTCATTGTTAGAGACTGAATTTACATTAAGAGTGTTTAATTAGATTTGGGGGTGGATGCATAAACATAAAGTCATCAGATTAAGAAAGTGATGTTCTACCTATTTTGCCTCTTCTGGAAAATTATGTTATTGTTACTAGCAGCACCAACAGTAATCGTGGCAGTAGTACTAGCAACAGGACCGAGATGTTAAATCTATTCATCTATTAGCTACCATATGCCTCACACAACCTTCTACACTTCAAGTAACAGTGAATTTTTGAAAATGTGAAAAAAATTCCCCTTTGAAGTTAGTCACTGGCTCACACTGAGACACCAGGCCGGACATCCACAGTGCAGTGGAGAAGTTTATTTTGGCTCACAGGATGGAAGTTATATCCACCACTGTCCTTCAGGCCCTGAGGTGGAAAGGGCCTAGGAGAAGGCCCTGCGATGGGGGAAAGACAGGGAGCGGGGGAGAGGGTGGAGCCAGCTGGGCAGGCAGAGACACTGCCAGGCTGGGGGGCACTGGCGGGCCTGCTGGGGTCTCCAGGCCGACAAACACATCCAGCTCCGATGTCCCTACGGTACAGTCATCGTGCCAAAGCCCCGCCTCTGAGCACAAGAGGGGTCCTGGAATGTTGCAGATGGAAACCATAACACAATTAATCAACTAAGAGGTTTATAGGAGACACTTCCTGGGAACTTTTAAAACAAGTGTAAAGCAACAAACACCCTAGGGGTTTTCCCTAAATTCCTTGATTTTATTCAATCCAAATATTTTGGTTTTCACTGCACCTGAATCATATGGTTAAGGCAGTTTGTTTTTTAATGGTCGAATTTGTTTTGAGTAACACGCTATTGTAGCTACAGTTTTCTCCTGCTACATATAATTCATCAATACCTGTCCTCTGAGCAGTTACTAAGTATGTTTTTGTGCATAAACATTAAAACTTACTTTTTTGTTGTGGTTATCAATAATTTCTTAGTCAAAATTATAGGTGTATAAATAGCCACTTAAAAACCCTAAGAGATATGGTGTTAGATACTGTTGATGTCCAGTTGACTTAATGTAAAGTACTGTGTTGCCTATGTTGTCCTGTTCTGATCTGCTCTGTACTGCCCCCTTTTGTTTTATTCTCTTTTAAATAAAAAAATAAATAAAAAAACAGTCTCATTGGGCTGGGGATTTAGCTCAGTGGCATAAATGCTTGTCTTGCAAGCCTGCAGTTGTGAGTTTGATCCCCGGTACCAAAACAAAACAAAACACTCTGATCTTTTGTAATAAGCTTCTGAAATGTCATTTTATCATTCAGCCTATCAGTAGTGTCCTATGAGTCTTCAATTAACCCTCTGGGGGGAAATATTTACTCCTGTCTATTTCATTGAAATAGAAAATAATTTCATAATTTGATAAAGGGATCAGAACAACCCAGAGGAAAAAATCATGTATATACTTAACAATTGCATAATAATTTGGGACCAGCTCTGGGATGATGGACTGGGACTTACTTAAGGCAAGATGGGAACCTTTTCCAGAATATTTTAATGGACTTGTTCATTCAATCAATAAACACAGACTGATAACTCTATCTTTCAAACAATCGAGTTACTTTTTTTTCTGTTTCATTAATTGAATCATAACAAGGGTAACAGAGTGTAAGGCACTTTGAAAAGTCTTGCGTTTACAATCCTGTAAACGCTGTAATTGGATTAGAATATCTCAATATATTGGAATATTTTCACACCAATTATCCATGTAACCTCTGTTTCATTAAGTGGAAGGCAGAAATCGCATTTGTGTTTCTGTAAAGCAAGGTGAAAGGGTTAACAGTGAAAATGGAAAGGCAGGTTTATTGTAACAATGCAGGAAGCAAATAAAACCAAACTAATTTTAAAGTGCATGTAAACTTTAATCTGTATATGAATCACACTGATTCCATTAGAGCACTAATGGAACACGTTGCTTAAGATTAGGCTTAACCTGCAACAATCACGCTTTTAATTTCTGTAAGTTGCTGCTTAAGAAATACCTGGGAGCCTATTACCTACCTCTAAGAACATTGTGAGCTACCTATGGATATCTGGCACCCTCACACTGGCGATCCTAAAGGAAATTACAAACTACACAACCTGAAACTGCACATTAAAAAATAACCATGATGAAGAGAAATTCCTGGGTATTCTGTTTGCAAACAGAGCTGAGCAATCCTGAGCATGCTTATTGTGACTCACATTTTCCCAGGGTGGAGCTCAGGATGAAAGTGGGGATCTACACTGTCCTCCTGTCCCTCTGTGCACTGTCACTTGAATGGCTTTGGCTCTGTTCTTCCCAGAGAGCTGTAAGTGTAATAACTCTTAACTCTCCTTCCTCTTTCTGTTTGTCTGCATCCTACGGAAGCAAACCTCTTCCAATGCCTTTTATTAAATTATTCATCCCTTCTCTGACTGCCTGGCTACAAGCAGGATTGAAGCAGCCTTTTAGGACAATATAATTTCCATTTTGTTGTTGTTGTTGCTGTTTGTTTGTTTACACAGGGTTTCGCTAGGTAGTCCCGCCTGGCCTGAAGCTCACTTTGTAACCCAGGATGGCCTCAAACTCTTGGGGGATCCTTCTGCCTCAGCCTCATGAGGGTTGGAATCACAGGAATGGACCCCAATGCCAGTCAGGACAAATACCTTCTAAGAAAAAATAATCTGGACTTTTTTATTTGAAGAATTCCAAGGAAAAATTATCACTGTATAATGGATATCCCAGAGTTAAGAAAGAGAAGTGAGATGTACCACATTTGCAGTACTATAAATTTTGGGGAATTTTTTTGGACTCAATTGAAGGCTCAATTTTTTTTTTTATAAAAGTATCTTTGTGCCTTTCAAGAAATTCTTAAAGTGAGACATTGTGACAAAGTTAATCTGGGGACTAAAGTGTGATAAATGAGAGAACTTTCCTGCAGTGCTAGGCTGGGAAATTTAGTGTTGCTTAAGATGATAAGTGTGATTGGGGAAGGCCGTCATGTAAATTCCAGCGCCCCTCGACTTTTGGTGGATGCAGGGTCCTCCTAAAAGAGCCACTTGTCAATTATCTTTTACAGGCAAATGTGCTGAGGGTGCCTAAACACAGGCAGCAAGTCCCCACTCTGAAGGAGGACCTGAGCTTCAGATAAGATTAAAGGAGACCCACACTGCTCCACTCACAACAGTGAAAGCACATCAGAAGCCTATACATATCTCCAGCAAGCAGTCCCAGTCCAGAACAATGAAAGCAGGCATTCACGGAATATGCGAATTCCATAAGGAAAACGTTATTGTTTTTAAAAGATATGATAAATACACAATCTAATAACCGCAAAAATACCCCCTAAGTATCCCATAAACTGCTGCTAGTTGAAAGTAAGAAATTCACCTGAAGTACTTCCACAGTAAAGGAAATGTGAAAATTGTATATTGCTCTGACCTTCGAGTTCAGAGAGAAAGGCTAGATGGGGCTGAATCAGGGACATTAGGTAAGATCTTTCACAATCCACAGTGTGCAATATACTTTATTTTTCTCTAAAGTCCCATTTCGTAGACTATTATTGGAAGCAAAATATTCTACTTGATGGAGCAGTAGACTGATTCAATATGTCAGATTTCATGTTTCTATCCAGTAGACTGACAAAAAGTCATAGGAATTTAATTTAAAATGGGGCAAATCAACCATTGCTTTATGAAGGCCATTTGCATGTCTTGCAGGAGATCTTAAACAAAGGTACTTTTGTGGTTATCCAAGCACATAAATACCTGGGCAACTTTTAAAAGTCACACATCATTTTCTCCCAATCCAAATTGCAATGGGAAGGATAATTGAATGGATTTTCCCCCTCTGGTAAAAGACAGCTCAACTGTTGTATAAGGAAAGTGAAATGGAACATTGGATGATGGCCTGAGAATCCAAAAGAAAGTGTGAGTACCGCTGAAAGAATTCATGAATAATTTTTTTCTTTTTAAAGTTTCAAGACATTGCACAGAGTACAACCCACTTAGCTGTTATGGAATTCAAGGGAGGTATAATCTTACGGAGTTTGGAAGTCTGTAGTGATACAAATCCATGCTATGTTCCTTGAACATGTGGGAACTTCTCTTAGATTTAATTCTTTTGCCAACCATAAGTCTGCAATGCATATTTGTGTTTATATACAGAAATATACACAGAATCAGGGGCACTCAGCCTTAATCAGTTACCAGAAATCATTTTAAGATATGATGAGAAACACATTTCTGTGTTTAGACTGCACGTTCAGGGGAACAGACACCACCTTTTGTGCTGGCTTCTATCTAGATGTTCCTGAGG
>PVJX010019452.1:0-34832 GCA_004027295.1 Dolichotis patagonum | reverse complement strand
CTTTATACTATTGTGTTATGTTTGATATTATTGTAATTGAAACTATGCTCAACTATAGCAGAGTTAGAGATATGGCGTTAGATACTGTTGATGTCCAGTTGACTTAATGTAAAGTACTGTGTTGCCTATGTTGTCCTCTTCTGATCTGCTCTGTACTACCCCCTTTTGTTTTATTCTCTTTTAAATAAAAAAAAAAGATTCATTTGTATTTTAGCATATGTTAGAATTTCCTTCCTTTTTTTCAAATCCATTTTATTCAAGGAGAAAAATGAAGAAGAAGAAGAAGAAGAAGAAGAAGAAGAAGAAGAAGAAGAAGAAGAAGAAGAAGAAGAGGAGGAGGAAAGAGGAAAAAGGAAAGAAGACAGAAGAGGAAGAAAAAGAAGGAGAAGAAAAAGGAGGAAAAAAACTACAACAAAATTTCAAAGCATGTCAATCAGGGGGCAACAATGGTACATACATTGCACACTGTCATCCCCAAATCATTCACCCAGAGCACAAGACATCTGTATTTAATTGTCTGAACAATACCAGCACAAATCTTTCTCTTCAGCAAACTCAGAGAAATCAGTAGTATAACTTAACTATTGTTATATGCATATACATGTTTTTTCTTTCAACTTGTCACACTAATGAAACAATACAATATTATATATGTGTGTCTTATTTATTTCACTAATGAGTATGTTCTCAAGGTGCATCCATTTACCTATAAAAGTGTCCAGTTTATCATTATTTATGGCTGAGTAGTACTCCACTGTATAAAATACCATATCTTTTTTACCCATTCCTAAGTCAATGGGCACTTAGGTTATTTCCAAAATCTGGCTATTACAAACTATGCTGCTATAAACTTGGGCGCATATACATCACTGTGGTATGATGTTTTTAATTCTTTTGGGAAGATACCAAGAAGAGGAATAGCTAGGTTGAATGGGACCTCCAATCCTCCTTTATTGAGGAATCGCCACACTGATTTCCACAATAGTTGCACCAATCTGCATTCCCACCAACAGTAGAGAAGGGTTCCTTTTTTCCCACAGCCCCTCCAGCGTTTGTTATTGGTTGATTTCTTGATAATGGCCATTCTTTCTGGGGTGAGGTAGAATCTCAGTGTTGTTTTTACTTGCATCTCTCCAATGACCAGTGATGTTGAACGTTTTTTCACTGATTATTTGCTGTATTTCTTCATCTGAGAAGTATGTACTCATCTCAGATGCCCATTTTTGGATTGGGTCTTTAAATCTAGGAGGACTGATGTTTTTGAGTTCTTTATATGTTCTTGATAGTAATCCTTTGTCTGAGGAACAGCTGGCAAACATCTCCCACGTTGTGGGTTGTCTCTTCACTCTGTTGGTGGTTTCTCTTGCTGTGTAAAAGCTTTCAAGTAGGGTGAGATCCCAGTTGTTGATTCAGTTTCCTTCCTTTTTAAGGCTAAATACAGTTGCCATTGTGTCCACCCACTCATTTGTTGATGGATGCTGGGTTGTCTCTGCTTTTTGGCTCTTGACTTATGGTACTGTGGACCATAGTCCTGCTTGGGCTCCTGTTTGCACTTTTTAAAATATGCTGTGAAGTAGTAGAAGTGCTAGATTATATGGTAATTCAGTTTTGAAACAGCCACACTGTTTTTTACAGTGAATTCACTTCTTTACATTCACACCAGCAACGTATGAGGATTACAGTTTTTCTATGGCCCTGTCAACACTTTTTTTCTATGGCCCTTGTCAACACTTTTTTTCTATGGCCCTTGTCAACACTTGCTATTGCTTACTTTTTATTATAGCCATCTCAGTAGGTATGAAGTAACATCCTATTGTGGTTTTGATTTGCATTTTCCAATGACTAATGCTGTCAAGCATGTTTTCATGTCCTTGCTGGACTTTCAGATCTATATCTATATATATCTATATATACGTATAGGTAGATATATATAGATATATAATTTATTTATTTTTTGCAATACCAGGGATTGAATCCAGGGCCTCAAGCATGTAGGCAAGTGTTCTAGTGTTCTACCACTGAGATATATCCCCAGCAATTTTTAAAATTTATTTTGGGATGGGTGTGGTGACACACATCTGTAATTTTAGTACTTTGGAGGCCAAGGCAGGAAGGTCACCATGCAGTTGAGGTTACACAGTGAAGTCAAGGCCAGCATGAACTACATAGTGAGACTCTGTTCAAAAAACATTTGTTTTTTTAACTTTGAGGTAACCAGGCTGACCAGGAGTTTGTGTCCCTCCTGACTCAGGCTCCTGAGTAGCTGTGTCTGTAGGCAACCCTGTGCTCAGTTGTACACAGCTTCTGGAGAAATGTCTGTTCAAATCTTCTACCCATCTCAGAGTTATTTGTCCTTTTTGTTGTTGAGTTGTAAGAGTATTTTGTTTACTTTTGAATATCAGATATGGTTTGCAAATATTGTCTCTCATTCTATGGATTGTTGTGTTTGTTTAGTTTTTTCGTTTTCTGGTGATATCTCTGAAGTACAAGGTTTTTGTTTGTTTTGTAGTACCAGGAATTGAACCCAGGGCCTCACACATGCCAGCCAACCAACTCTCCTACTACTAAGCTACATCCCCACCCCTTAAAAGATTTTAATTTTGGTGAAGTCCAACTTACCTTTTTTTTAAGCTTATACTTTAGATTTAGACTAGGTACTTTACAGTACTCAGTTTACCTACGCTCAGAACAGACTTATCTCTATGTTTTCTTCTGAAGGTTGTGCCTCCAATTTAAGTCTTTGATCACAGTTAGCTAAATTTTGTCTAGTAGTTCATTTTTTTGGTTCTGGGGATCAAACTCATGACCTCATACTTGCCAGACAGACACTTATGCTGCTGAGCATAACCCTGACCCCTTGTCTAGCAGTTTGAATTCATTCTTTTGCATGTAAATATCCATGTCTTACAGCATTTGTTGAAAAGGCAATTATTGGGCCAGGGGTTTAGCTCAGTGGCGTAAGTGCACGCTTGGCAAACGCAAAGTTGTGAGTTCAATCCCCTGTACAAAAAAAAAAAAAAAAAGAAAAGAAAAGAAAAAAAGAAAGAAGAGGTAATTATTTCCCCATTTCAGGAAGTCTGTTGTTCAGTTTCAAAATCATGAAGGGAGACTCTTAAACTTTGTTCTTTTCAAGATTTTGGGGGCCATTCTGAAGAATGAATTGCTTTGTTTTGTGTTTTGTTTTATTTTGTTTTGATACCAAGCCTCACTATGCAGTTTAGGCCAAGTTTGAGCTCACTTTGTAGCTCAGGTTGGTCTCAGACTCACAAAGATCCTCCTGCCTCAGCCTCCCAAGTGCTGGGATTATAAGTGTACACCACCACACCCAATTTATGAATTACTTTCATAGCAGGAAAAAATATATTGCTACTAACAAATCCCTACATATTCAACTCATTCAAACCGTTCCAACTCATTCCCCTGTCTTCTTTGGGGATCTTTCCCCAGACTAGGTTTGGGCTGTGCCTTCCTTTGGATGAGGACTCAAATCAGTACTTCTCGGGAAGATGCGCTCAGAGGGCAGAGGTCATATCTCACTCACTCGGACAGTTTTGCCATGGCTTCTGGCATAGTGTCCAGGACTATGGTGGGGCTGAGGATATGCTGAATGAATGAGTGGGTAAATAAATGAAATGCTGTTGAGTGATTTTCACAATTCATATTTTGATAAGAGCCTGGAAAAACATCCTTAACAAAGAAGGACTTGGGAAATGCATTTATTAAATTCATGGTTACACCTCTATTGACAAGCATAATCATGTGTTATTTCACTGAGGTTTCCTTAGTTTATTAGAGTCATTATAATGCTTGTCAGTAAGACAAAAACATGCCCAAGTTACTTGAGGAATTATGTATGAATTGCTCATTCAGTTATTTCACAGCTGGGCCCAGCCTTAAACAAAACTAACACAATAGCAATTCTTATCAAATCATTGGATCTTGCTTAAGATAAAAGATTATTAGCCTTCAAATGAGCATTCCAAACAGGACTCACAATTAATCTGCTAATGATTTTCTTTGTTGAAGACATAGGTCCCAGTCAATTCTAATACATGCTCCCAAATCTATATGTGCATATTTGTCCCTTTCTGAGTGGACGGCTAGGGAGACCCAGGCGCTGCCCTGGAAGAGGAGACCATACAAAGCACTCTCATGAGTCAGGGGGCCAGTGCTAGGTCACAGTGCCCCCCAGATGGGGTGATTCATTTGCCAGCGAGGTGTCACATCACACATTTGAACCAAACCTTGGAGCATGCCTGGGATTTTTCCAGGCAGAGACAAGGACTGGAGGCTTCCAGGGCAGTGAACAGGGTGTTCCAGGCAGAACACCCAGAAAAGAGGCACAGTTACAGGACATGGTGGTACCAGTGCACACTCATGTGCCAGGTACACTCGTCTCCCTGGATCCGGCCCAGTCAGACACTGTCTAAAAGATGTCACTGTGCCCACCTGAGACAACCCACAGCTCACAGGCCCACCAGGTCCTTTCTCCTAGAGGTTCTTCAGGAGGACACTGAACATGTACCACTCCCCGCCTGCCTTCCCATTGGTGCCCATCTTCTTCCTGCCATTCTGTGTCCATATGGACTAAAAACTCTCTGCAGCGCGTATCCCAGGAGGCTCCTCATGAATCGAGCCAGAGCTTACTGAAGCTGATGAGGCCTGGACGCGTCCCCATGCAGAATTTTCCACTTGCCTTCTGGGGCCTTTGGTTGAATGACCAAGCCGGGTGTGTGTGTGTGTGTGTGTGTGTGTGTGTGTGTGTGTGCAGGGGAGTCTCCCAGCATGGCAGAATGCTTACTGTGATGTAACTCCATCGCATGTTGAGTGCTTTGCTGAGAAACAGCCTTACTGGGCTTTCTTTCATCAATCAAGACAAGTTAATTGACTGCTTAAATTTAGAATTAAAAGAAAAAAAATTTTTAGAAATTGCTGTTTTATTTTGCATCAACCTCATTTCCATTTTGCTTAAGTAGCACAGCTTCAGACCACTCAGTGATGGTTCCTACCCACTCGGGGGCCCACCCAGTGGGGCTGCAGACCAGTCTTCAGTGGCCAGGTGGGCACAGAGGTGCCTGCGTGCTGTCAGATCAGTCTGGGGCCTCAGGTTGAAAAACAGTGGATTTAGGAGTTGTTGTGGTCCATTTGCCCTGAAATTCCTCCTTGGTTGCAGCGTTTTTAGCAGCAGCCTGCTCTTCCTTTTCTATCTCTTCAAGATCTCCGTGGAAGCAGAGGTCAGTCACGCCCTCCTGTGAGTGTTCACAGGAGATGGTGTCACACAAGCACAGAATATCTCCGGCCAGCATCCGCACATAGACCGTGGAGTGAGTCGCATTGTTGCACAGGATGTCAATGTCCACAAAGCACAGACGAGAATCTATGCCACTCAGAGTAATGGTAGGCAGGTTGACATTCGGTACCTCTGGGAGAGGCTGGTGGTCAGTCTTCTGGTTAGTGTCCACAGGAAGCGAGTCTCAGAAGACTGCTCGGATCTGGTTAGTGAAGGTTTCAGAAGCAACCAGCAATAGGAATGGTTCCAGTGGCAGCGACAAGCCTCAAACAGGCAGAATTTCCGGAGGATATAAGACTGACATCAGCAGGGTTTTCCATAGCAACACTGGTACAAGCTGCCAGCAGGAGCTCCTCCCAGGTCTTCTGTAGGCAATGATATAATCGTATATAATCATGTATTTCCCAGTTAGCATTTACTTGTTTGTTATTTGTTTGAGGGTGTTGCTACATAGTCTAGGCTGGCCTTGAACTCACTATGTAGCCCAAGCTGGACTCGAACTTGAAGCAGTTCTCCCGCCTCAGTCTCCCAATGCTGAGATTACAGGTGTGCATCACCACACTGGGCTGCTTTTCCTTTTGTAGATATACTGCTCTATCTGGAAGTCAAGGTTGGTGCTAGAGTCAGTGGGTTCCTGCTGCACAAAATTTGAGAATATCCTCCTCTTCCATTTGCAGGCCATCAAGTGGTCCAGACACTGTGAAAGTTTCCCTTTAAATTACAATAGGAATCAAGAAAAAATACCCTATAGACCCCTCCTTGGGTAGTGCAGAAAAGCTAAAATTTAATTTTTTCTTTTCTTATTTGGTGGTACCCAAGACCTTTATACTGACCTGTATCTCCAGCCTTGCCTGTTTTATATTTTGAGACAGAGTCTCATTAAATCACTAAATTGTCCAGGCTGAGCTCAAGCCTGTGTTCTCCTGGCTCAGCCTCCCAGAGTGCTGGGATTATAGATATGTTCCACCATGCCCAGTTTGGAATTTACATTTTTAATTGAAGTATACAAACATTAAAATGCACACATGATCAGTGAACCAGATACATTTTTACCTACAGAACCCTAGTCATGTCACCCACTCCTTCCAGCATCATTCACCTTCCAGTCTCCACCTCCTCCAAGGCAAGCACCATCCTTCTATAACTGCACAGATCAGCTTTGCATTTTGTATGAATGACGTCGCATACTATTGACTCTCTCGGCACCTACTCTTAGGCACAGATTGGTCAGACTCCAAAGAGGGAAAGTGAGAGGGGGCTTGAAGGCCAGGTTCTTATAAGAAATAGGGATCTATACATGCAAAATGAAATGACTGAAATGACTTAAGAGTCTGGGGTTTCTGTGGTCCCTGGGTGAAGAACTCAAGGGATCTAGTGGAAAATACTGTGGCCTAGAAGTCAGGGACTTGTGTTCAAATTTGATATCCATCTATAGTTTTCTTTTTTTCTTTTGGTACCAGGGATCGAACTCATGACCTCGCGCTTGCCAGGCAGGCGCTTAAGCCACTGAGCTAAATCCCGGGCTCCATCTATAGTTTTCTATGCAACCTGGCAAAATCTCTTTCCCTCTCTGGACCTCAGCTGTATCCTTTGCAGGATTGGAGTGATTTATAGTTTTCTACCTTTTCACCACCAAAGACTCCTATTTATTATTCCCACCCTACTGCTGCCATGGATGTCATACTTTGAAAATGCTGCCTACCTAACAGACTGCGTGTAAGTAATGATTAATTTTTTCCCCATTTCTTGTTAACCAGGAGACTTACAGAGCACATTCAGATCTGTGGCAGAGAGCAAGCAGAGTCGCCCAGGTTGCTAGAATTCCAGTCAAAATGCAGTGAGCAGTGTGAGAACCCTCCCCCATGCTTCATGCAGCCTGAGCCCAGGGACCCCAGAGAGGCACACTCTCTAACTTTCCTTCCAGTCCTGACAAGCTTCACAGGGTGGGTTTGCCTGGAATCAATCAGAGTTACAAGGCACGGACCACATCCTCAATGTCAGCCCCTAAGCCTTCCCCTGCCTTTTGCCCAGCAGGCCCTCTGCCTACAAGTCCTTTGGAGTGAGAGGCACTCACATTTTCAGGGGTTCTTTCAGTAATATGTGTGTGCTAGGCTGGGTGTAGCCCTGCTGTCAGCTTGGGATGAGCCTTGAGATAAGAGGTTATGACTTCTCACAGCATAAAAAATTACACTAAGAGCTGAAGCACTGACCCCAAAACCCAAAACGTTAGATACTTCCTCATTGTGTTATGCGGATCACACTTTTGGCATATCTTTCTCTCTGCATATTGCAGAGGTGATTTCAGGCCTCCTGCCTAGCCCAGTTCATGGCACTCAGGTACTTCCTGCCACTCTCACAGTCACTCATCCCTGAGCCACTCCCCACTTCATGAATTGAGCAAGCCTGGGTTCATCCCTGGGTCGAGGCCTTTGTTCTGGTTAGCCATCCTACTAACTGGATTTAGGACCCCCTTGGTTCCCCACAACTACAAATATGTCATAGTGTCTTTTTTCTTGCCATGCATTGCACTGGAAGTGGTAGATTGGAATGAACTCGTTAGAACTCCAACAACTTTTCCATGGGATTACAAATGTGGGACTTTTCTGGACCTTGACTAGGTCCAGAATGGTTTTCTATAAACCTGGCCACCTCTGAGAGTTTTTTGTTTTCTAGCGCTGCTCCTGCTTCTGCCCAGAACCTAACATAGGGCACGGCCCACTTGAGAACAGGACTTTACATCCTCTGGTGGGATGCCAGGATCATGCCCAGAGTCAGTCAGGCTGTGTCTAGAGCTGAGGACAGGAAGAAAGGGAGTTTGGAGTGGGGAGATTTGGTCAGAAAGAATTCGGAAAGGGGACTCATATTTACACATGGAAGGAGAGGGAACAGCTCTATGGAATGAGGGTGTCCCACAAGGGAGTGTTGCAGCTTGGACAGTTTCCCTGCAGCATTCTGGGGAGTACAAGAGTGTGGAGGGGATGGAAGAGTCACCTCTGGAGGAATGAAGTAGCCAGATGAGGTGAGAGGGGGGAGGGAAGCAGCATGCTATGAGTCTGCTGAGGGTTTGGAACTTGATATCAAAACACCTAGAGGACTTGATTGGATATTTAGACGAGCCTAGGGCAAATAAATGAGTGACCAGTGAGTATCATATCAACTCTGCCTGGGAGGCAGTCTCCCTGCCTTTAAGACAGTGCTAAGCCTCTAATGCAGTGAGATGTGAAGAGCACTGAGAGAATCGCCGTGGAATGAAGAAGTGCTTGCCTGCTAGCCCATGTGGGTAGGCTTCCTGATAGAGCAGCAATTTCTGGAACAACACGACAGGTGGGACAAATGGTCTGATTACAGGAACTAGTTTGACACACGTGTTGTAGGCTGATGAAGCTGTAGAAAAGAAGGGCAAACTGCTGTGAGCCACGCCCTCATTCTAGTGGAGAAGGCAGATAATAGAGAGCAGAAAATGACAAAAATAAGGCACTTGAGAAAGGCTACAAAGCACATGGGATAGTGCCTAAAGTCAGCTATGTCTGAACTGAGCTTTGATGGATAAAGAGGAATTCTCTGAGGGGCAAAAATGGGCACATGCTCAAGGCTTCAAGTCTTTGTAAGGCTCCAATGATGAAAGTAGTTATGCTCACTTTTTTAGACACACACACACACACACACACACACACACACACCGTGAACCTTAGAGTGGCATCCCAAACAAAGGCCATGAGGTCATGAAAAGAGTGGCGATGGTTATGGACATGTATCTCTGGGGCAAAGAACCCAAAGAATGGTGACTTCAGCCAGGTCCCAGCTTTTCCTTGTGCAGAAGCAAAGGTCATGGATGCAAAAGCATGATTGGTACCATGGCCAGACTGCTGGTGGTAGGAAGAGATGGTCTTCATCAAGAGCAGTTCCCCAAGCCAAGCTGCGCTGAGAGTGCGTCACGGTGGCCATGGATAAGGGGCCCAGTGAGGAGAGAATGGTTAAGGGCATCATGATAGTAGTTCGTTGGGATGTGAGTCACAAAGGTGGGGTGCTGGTGGTGGTGGTCACGGCTGGTTCAGCAGAGCCCAGACCTTGGCTTGAATCCCATGGGTGCTCATGACCACCTTGAAGATGGCTGGGACCTCAGCCTAGGACAGTGGTTGTTTGTGGGAAGAGCAAGGAGCTCCTGGAACACATGTGCCTGCCTCCTTGCTCACTCCTGTTTAGCAGGGCTGCCAGGGAAGGGATGAACTGTTACTGAAAACCCTCCAGGTCCTCCTGATCAGGCACTTGATCTTTCTCCCTCGGAGCAGCTGTCCGAAAAGGTCACTGAGAAACAGAAACAAAAATTAGTCTCTCAGAGCTAAACAGACCATCTTAGCTCAGCATAATCCCATTCTACAAACCAGCCAATTCATTCACATATTTTTATTGAGCATCTACACTGGCCAGGTGTTGGAGATCCAAGACCCAGCTTTGTACTCAAGGTGGGAAGGCAGACCAGAATCAAGATGGTGACTGTACCTTGAAAATCCCATGACAGGGAAGTTCAGGTTACTCTAGGTACACCCAGGAAGGTCAGGCCTCTTGAAAGAAGACTAGGTGGGTGTCAGAGCAGGCTGGAAGGTGGAGAATGCCTTTCAGGAGGAAGCAGCCACTTACATGCTACATGGGGCAGGAGAGGGCTGGCTGGCTGTGGAAAGTGTGAGTAAGGCAGGTGTGGTCTGCATGCGAGAGGGTCGAGCAGGGGCTGTGGCCCATCTTGCAGGCCACGGAGAAGAGCTGGGGGTCTGGAAAAAGATCTTGTCTGGGGGAGACTGGGGGTGCAGCCATTACTCTGGCTGCAGCCTGGCCAACAGATGGATCTGGAGACAGGTTGCTGCAGTCAGAGGACAGATCCACTGGCTGAAAATTCACTATTTCAACCATCTTAAGGTGTACAGTTCAGTGATCTTTGGTAAATTCACACTGTGATGCACCCATCAGAATTTAGCAAGGGACACTGAGACTTGAGTAAAAAGAAAATCCACAAGGCCAGGGATTCCTAGGTGCTTCGCACACATAATTTCAGCAAAGCTGACCTCTTCTGAGGGGCCTGCATGCCCTTATACTGCGGTCTGCTGAGAGGACTGTGGCGGGAATCTTGTGACCAGCTATCACCACTCCACCTGTGAGTTTGTGTGCCCATCAGCTTCAGCTCCACTATGTCTTCTTCATCCCTCTCCTCACTCTTGGTACCAAGTGCTGGGATCTCCTTTTAGAGGTGGTTTCTAGGTTCTTTCTGTACTGAATAAAGAATGATCAAGAAAAGCACAAAGGAACACCCAAGAGCACAAGCAAAGTTTTATTAAAGGCAGGAAAAGAACAGGCTCTGCACAGTGGATCTGGGCCAAATGAAAGTCGGAAGAGTATATACCCTATAACACAAGGGCAGGCTACCAGGCAAGAGAGAACACAGTGGCAAAAACTCAGTGTGGACTCTTCTTTCTGTATCACCCACTCCTCAGGCTAATGTCATCCTGCCAAAAACCTGCTAGAGTTCTCAAAAGAAGTTCAGGTTCAGGACTTTGGAATATTCTGCACCTGTGTTCTTTGTAAATGTGGTGTGTTCACACCCAGGAAACATAGGAAGTGTAACTGGAACTCACCCCCGTGAGAAGGACAGTGGTCTCTCTGCTCCAAGGCCAGTGCTGAGCTCTGGGTGAGCCTGGGGTGAGGTCAGCGCGAGGAGTACCCAAGGCGCCCTCAGGATTGCTGCGGGAACACGCAGCCCTCCCCACCCCATAGAAGGAAGGACCGCAACAGAGCGTGCAAATTGAGGCTGATATTGAATTGCAGCAAAATGAGCAGAGGATTAGGTGCCCCACCTCAACCTACCCCAGGAGAACACCAGGGCTGGGCTGGCCTCGTGAGAGCTGGCAGGCCTAGTACCGAGTGGAAGCATGGCTGGATGAGCAGAGCCAGGGGGCAGGGTGGTGCCCACAAGCAGGAGACACCACGGGCCTGGATGAGGTCTCCACGCTCGCCCCTCCACCTCTGCTTAGACATCTGGCAGGCACAGAGCACCTCCCGGGTTTGGGGAACAGCACTGTGGGAAATCAGAGCTCGGCTGAGATCTCGTTCCAGGTCAGGATAGGAACATGCCCAAATACCCAGGATTCTGGGGGTTCCAGAGGGGAAAACTGCCTCGACTGAGTTCAGGAAAGCTTCCTGGAGGAGGATGAAATGTTTAGGGTGGGTTGGGATCCCGGAAGACATAGGTTTGAATTATAGATCGGTTACTTCCGAGCTGTTTGACCTTGGGCAAACATTTAATTCATTCTACAAACATTTTTTTGGTGTGTCTACTCCATGCCAATCACAGGCGAAGTATTAGGACAACAAAAGTGAATTAGATACGGCTCCTGTCCTCAGGGATTAACCAGATTACCCAGGACAGCGTGACCCAAACAGTGTGCAGGTGGGAGACGGTGTTGTAGGGTGGGGCAGAGGAGGTGGCTGGGGCCAGCGAGTGTCTTTCAGCCTCCTTCCCACCCCCCTAAAGTGAGGTTTGTGCCCTTCCCCACAGAATTGGGAGGACAAGCACAGTGTGAGCTGAGCTCAGTTCCTCACACGAAGAAAGGACGGGGCAGATCTCCAGCAGAGGGTGAAGCTGGCAGAGGCTGTGGCAGGAAGGCACAGCAGCAGGGCAGTGGGGGGCAGGCAGAAAGGGAGACAGTGGGCCCTGCACACAGTCTGAAGGGGCCTGAGAGTTACCCGGTCCCTAAGCTGCAGACGCTGGGGACAGACAGAGGCGAGCCAGGTGGTTCAGCTGCACTGTTCTGAGCCAGGAGTGAAACAGGTTTGGGTGACCTTTGCACACAAGGTCATGGGGCGTTACTCATTTCCCACCCCTATTTGGGGAATGACCCTGACATTCACAGCTCCCCTCTCTCCCTACCCCTCCTGGGCCAGCTGGCCAAACCCTTCCCTCTTGCCCCCAGCCCTGAAGGAGGAACCTCACAAAGAGCTCATGAGCCTGGGAACAGAGAGGGAACCACATTAGGTACCATGACACACTCAGCTCACTGGGGCCTCCTCCCCGAGACATGATGGGAGCAGAAGCGGGGACTAGAGGACTAGAGGGGACTAGAGCAGACATGGGAGGAATAGCACTGGGAGACACACTCTCCTGCAGTCTCCTGCTTCTAGCTGGTCTCCCCTTTGTCTAGCACCCACCATGGCTCCCAGCTGCCCTCCTATAAAGAGGTTTAATTAGGCTGCAGCTCCTCTACATTGTTTGTCCAGCCCTCCCCTGCTACACAGACTCCTGCCACAGCGTGGCCTGCCTTTGCTCAACCTGTCTAGACACCTCCAGGCAGCCAGGAGCCCACTCCTTGCCAGGGCAGGGTGATTAAAAAGATCTCTCTATCCCTGGCTCCTCACTCATACCTAATCCTCCTCGCAGGTGGGCAAACTTGTTCCTGGCCCTTCCCAACCCCACCAAAGCAAAAAGACACACATTCCCTCTGCCTGCCCAAGCTTCAAGAACTGCCCTCTCCCCTGAATAGGGTTCCTGAGGACTCCTGTGGCTTCCACATAGCGGGTATAGGTCAGAGCGAGGGTGGCCTTGCAGGGATGAAGGCTGGTAATTTGTGCATTCATTCACTTGACAGACATTTGTTGAGCGTCTACAGTGTGCCTGGCCTTATTGTAGGGATGCGATAGCAAGCAAATCCAGATGTGGTTCCTATCCTCCAGCAGTTTACATCCAGTGGGGAGTCAGAGGCTGAATGGATCATCACACATCCTCTGAGCAACTCAAAAGGGTGGAGCAGACCACTGGGCGGGTGGTTGGGTAGAAAGCTCTTCCTGATACTACAGGACACTTTCCCCAGTGAAAAAGCACTTTTTTTTTCTTTTTAGCCAGGATGTTGAGCCAAACCTTCCAAGTGTGAATGGTGACCCACTAGTGGGTCATGAAATCAACTGTCCCAGAAGAATATCAAGCATCACACTTAGGAAATACTATTTTGTGAAACGGTGGTTTTCTCTATCCCTCCATCTGTCTGAGAGATAACGTTTATGGGTTAGGATATTAAATATATCTCTTATTGCAGGCCTCAACGAAAAGGTTTGAAAGCCACATGCCTGGGGCTTGATTAGCTGGGAAAAGGTGGTGAGGACACTCTCCAGACACCCGTGTCCCTGCTGAGAGATGAAGGGCACAGAAGTGGATGCACACAAGTCCCAGACCTTGCAGGCAGCACAGAGCCATGGGGAATTAGGCAGGCCCCCTCTTCTTCACCCTTGGTCTCCACCCCACGTGAGCGGGAGGAGACTGCGGGAAGTTGCTTTTGTGACTCCCCAGGAGTCCAGATCTGTGACATTTCCTACCTGTACCTGAGGTCAGCTCTCTGGACTACTTGAGCTTCCAGTGGGGTGGGAGTAGAGAGAGAACTCAGCCTAGGTTAGGGAGAAAGATGTAATTTCTATGTTCACAGCTCATCTCTGCCACTTCCAGGGTGATGGTTTTAGGCAACTAGTAGAATATGTTCTTTGTAAAATGAAGCTAAAATTAGTCCCCAAAAGTTCTTGTGAGAATTTCGTTTGTAATTCAGATATCCTTAAACCTTCAGTAAAACAAAGAATAATGTCTAGTACGTATGGGCAGAGGGACCTAAACAAAAATCCAGGCAAGTGGGTGTGGTGGGGCACACCTGTAATCCCAGCCCTTGGTAGGTTGAGGCAGGAGGATTGTTACAAGTTCAGAACCATGTTGGTCTACAAACTGAGCTCAAGGACACCCTGGACTGCACAGTGAAACCGTGTCTCAAAAAGGAAAAAAAAAAAAATCCAGAGCAAATCATACATGACTAACATTGTGAGATCATCACATTCTTCTCTGTGTTCCATATACTTGAGGACATGTATCCTACTGTGTCTTTATTAAAGTGTCACTCACATTTACTTGTGCTGACCTTATCCCCCTCCCAGAAACAAAGGCTAAGACCGTGATTGGCCCAGACCACCAATCAGTGAAACAGTGACTTTTAGAAGCCAGTATAGTATGAAGTACATCTCATATTCATTGGCACCCCAGCAGGGTACCCCCTACCTTATAGCACTACTCTGCTTCTAAGATAGTTTCCCTTCTGCTTACTTTACATTTGCCACACTTTAAAGAAATTTTGCTTCCACTGTATGAGCCTTGACTCCCTCATTTCTTGCTAAGAATCTCACTTCTCCATTCTTCAATGAACTGAGGTCTTTCAACAGAGAAAAAAATCTTAACTCTCCAGCAATTAACCATTCTGTCCTTCCTTAAACCTCCTAAAGAGAAAGCCTACTAAAAATGCTTTGTCTACCAGCAATGACTTGAACGAGTTTATCAGAGCCGGACGCATTTGAGGGCAATATTTCCTTCAGACTGTTGCTAACTTCTCTCTCACACAGAGAGACAGATTACTTTAAGAACAGGGTTTCTCATGGCTACTTGTTCCTCTCTTAAGTGGCCACTCTGAAAAAATTGATAGTTTAGATTCTTTATACCCACTGTTGTAGACAGGAAAATTAACTCCTCTTGATTTCATGTGTCACCTATTTTTCCATACACTGGCAATCTCAGATCCTTCATATAAGGATGTTAAAGCCCGTTTGGGCCGTAGGGAAAACTACATCAGAAGAACACTTCACTCACTTCATCTAAAAGTTTTATAAACCTCCCCCTGTTAAAATATCAGTAGAGGCCCAACCATCCAGGCCTGATTCAAGGACCTACTTCCCCTCTCACTTCCAATTCTCCCCTCCTAAGACCCTCAAGAGCCTCCATGGTTTGGCCATGAAGGCCCTATCAGGGCCCACAAAAGAATACGTTTTAAAAATCACATACATTTAAAAGGTAGGGAGAAGTGGATCCTAAATATTGCCTAAAATGTACTTGAAAAGTCATTCATTCTTCATGTGAAATTCAGATGAAATGGTACATAGAAATCGTAGGGTCCCCAGGCCTGAGGGCCGGGCACCCATCCCCCACCTCTCCTGGCCCCTGAATACGGCCCTGTCTTCATTCTGCCCCACTTTGCCAGACTGTGACTCTCTCTGCCTTCCCCCTTCAGTCCCTCATAGGCTGTGGTTTGTGGCCCCTTTTTATCGATCTTGTAGGGAGAATGGAGGGCATTCACATCTCAGGTCAGAGCAGGAAACACAGCTCATCTTAACTGTGGGAGAAGATCAGTGCTGAATTCCATCATGGGGTCCAGCCCCCAGAGACACTGCCCAACTCCCCTCTTGCAAGGTACCAGCATCCTCTCTCAAGCCACCAACAAAGGACACCCTAA
Organism: Dolichotis patagonum; assembly: GCA_004027295.1. Taxonomy (NCBI): domain Eukaryota; kingdom Metazoa; phylum Chordata; class Mammalia; order Rodentia; family Caviidae; genus Dolichotis; species Dolichotis patagonum. The sequence continues at coordinate 19,247 of PVJX010019452.1, read as the reverse complement.
TTCATTTATATATTATTCAAAAGACATTTGGTTCTCTTTCTCTTTTTTCCTAGTATCGTTATTCTTTCTTTTTTTTTTTTTTTTGTACCAGGGATCAAACTCACGACCTCCCACTTGCCAGGCAGGTGCTTATGCCCCTGAGCTAAATCCCTGGCCCTTTATTATCTCTTAATTATTTCTTTATTAATTATTTTGAGAAGTGAGGTTGGAATTCACTTTCACAGTCAAAAATGTCCTCTTTTTTTAATTCATTTTTTAAGAGTAAACGTGTGCAGATTTAAAAAAAAATTTCAAATCTGTTTTATTTCAAAAAGTAAAAAGAAAGAAAGAAAATTTCAAAACATCAATTGGGGCAACAATGGAACATATGTTGCACATAAAAATGACCTCGTGAAGCTAAACTCCTGGGGTCCCAATTCCGCCTTCCCACTTACTAGCTGTGTGACCTCAGGAAAAATACTTCACTTTTTTCTGCCTCATCTTTAAAAACTGGGATGATAACTTTTGGTATACGGGATGACTGCAGATTTTTTATTTTTCGGTGGTACTGGGGACTGAACCCAAGTCCTTCACTTTGAGGACCTTTTTAAAACATGTTTTGTTTTGCCTTTTTTTTCTTTTTTTCTTTTTTTTTGGTACTGGAGATCGAACTCACAACTTTGTGTTTGCCAAGCAGGCACTTAAGCCTGCTGAGCTAAACCCCCAGCCCACTTTGTTTTGTTTTGAGACAGGGTCTCTGCTTCATAGTTCAGGCTGGCCATGAACTCGCTATGTACTCCAGGTGGCCTCAAACTCATGGTGATCCTCCGGCCTCAGCCTCATGAGTGAGGCTATTTTTTTTTTTTAATTTTGAGATAAGGTCTCACTAAGTTGCCTAACAAGCGCTCAAGTTTCCAGTCCTTCTGTCTTAGCCTCTCAGAGTGCTAGGGTTACAGGCAATGCTTCTGCATCCAGCTGGCTGTAAGGATCTGAAGGAACTGGTAGGAAAACCACAAGTTCAGCTCCAGCCTGGGTATGTAGCAACTTAGGGAGGCCTTGTCTCAAACTTAAAATATTAAAATTGGCTGAAGCTGTAATTCAATGCAAAGACCTTAGGGTCAATCCCCAGTACTGACAAAAAAAGATGCCTAGAACAGTGCACACAGTGGCACTAGGCACATGTTTAGTATAATAGCTGTCCCATTACATCAGTCCTCGGGTGTCCTTTGTTTTTTCATTGCAACTTCTCTTCCTATTGTGGCACCTACAGCTGGAAATGGTCGTCATTTCCTGTACAAACCTCAGCTTAGTCGGGTGGATGCCAAGTGCCTTCTCTTTCTATACAGGTTCAGTTTAATTGCTGTTGAAAATGTCTTCAAGAAGGTTACACTGTGGTTTAGCGTTTACACAAAGCTGTTGTGTTTCCAGAAAGGCGTGGAAACAGAGGAGTGCAGCAAGAATTTGATATTAGTGCAGCAAACAGTGGTCATTAAAGAATGACCACAATTCTTTACTTTCTTGCAAAACAATAAGCAAGTATTTACAGGGCCTAAGAAAAGGAAGAGTCAAGGAGATGAAGTTGTGTTGTGCTGTTTTATTACTGAGAAAAGGGCGAAATGATCACTGGTCACACACAAAGAAAGAAAACCCCTGCAGTAAAACTGAAAGAATGAGTATCTAGGACTAGGAATCTGGAAAGAACAGCAATCTTTTAGGAAATGGTACATCACTGATGTTCCAAGTGGCACGGAAGTCTGTGTAGGTAAACAGCTCAGTCAAAAGAGGGTCCAGGAGAGTGGGATTCTGAGTGTTAAGAAACTGGGGGAGCTGGGGATTTAGCTCAGCAGCTCAAGTGCTTGCCTGCTAAGTGTGAGGTTGTGGGATCAATCTCCAGTACAAAAAAAAATCTGGGGACTATTTTGGTCAGCTTGTTTGGTCTATGACTTCATTTTTATGCATATAAGTCATTTTGACTCGAAAAACTGATATCTCAGTAAATCTAAAAGACTGTTCAATAAATATTTTTAAAATGGTGACTGGTAAGTAAGTCCATCCTCCCTTGCCAAAAAAAAAGACAAGAAAAAAAGAGAAAGCCCACCCGTTTTTGGGATCTTCCTTCTCTGACTTAAAAAAAAAATACATTATTTTTAATTGTGGTCAAATACACATAATTATTTGTTATTTTATTTATTTGTATGTGTGAGTGTGTGTGGAGTGCTGGAGAGTGAACCTAGGGCTTTGCACATGCTAGGCAAGTGGTCTACCACTGAGTTATATCCACAGCCCTTTTTATTTTGAGATAGCACCCCTCTAAATTACCCAGGCTGCCTCGAGCTCATGATCCTCCTGCCTCAGCCTCCAGAGTAGCTGTGACTGAGGTTGTCACCATGCTCAGCCTGCTTAACCATTTTTAAATGCACAATTCTTTGGCATTATGTAATTCACAGTGGTGTGCATCCCTTTCCAGGAGGGCATTTTTGTCTTATTCTAGTTAGGAGTGCACAATAGGTGTGTAGTTGTCTCCTTAGACTTCCAGTCATTGCAGACAAAATGTAGCTGCCCTCCCAGAGCCACAGCAGGAGGCCCCGGGCTGTGACAGGAGCACTTTCTTCCTCCTTGGCACTGACAGAGAGCTGAGTGCAAGGCACAGTGGGGCCTGATCATGCCCAGCCCTTCCCCCACCTCTGGGCTTGAAGCCAGACCAGAAGGGCTGAATGTATTGTGGAACCATGGAAATCGCCTCCTTCCAGATTTCAAGTTCTCATCTGTCAAATGAGCCGATCAGGTTTTTTATTTATTGAAGTGCTAGAGACAGAACCCAGAGGCCCAGGAACAGCCAGGTATGTGTTCTACCATTGAGCCACATGCCACTCCATGGTTCCGAATGTACAATGGTGTGACTGAATGACTACATGCACACACACATACCATCAGCACACACACACTTGGGTTGGGGTTCATGGGCTACAAAGAGATGCTGTGGCATCTATTCTGGGTTTATCACGACAGCTGAGTGGGATAGATTCAGTCCTGCTCAGAGTCAAGGTTCAGGGAGCCATTCTTCAAGATCATGAACACCTTGCCCAGAAAGGGTGTGCGGCTCATGCAAGGGCACACAGCAGTTCAGAGGGTGAGAGTGGGTTTAAAAACGAGTGTTACAATTTCATTTCATGTTAGGCTTACAGGGAGAATTTTCCAGGGAGCCTGGAGGCTCAGCCTACAACTTAGCAAGAGTCAGAAGTGATCCATGACACTGTGAATGGAGACAGGAGATAGGCAAATTCCCTGGGTGGGACAAAGGCACAGCCAAGCCTGGCCACCCAGACCCTTGTCACTGGAATCTCGTTCTGCATGGAGTGCAGAGGTGGGGCCCAGATGCCCTTCACAAGACAGGGTTTGCCCACATTCTCCTCTGCATCTTTTCTTTGAGCATCTGGATTGCCTCAGATTGGGAAGGGGCAGCTCAGGGTGCAGGATCAGAGTACCAGATCCCTGTATGCCAGGCCCTGTGCCAAGCACAAATCCCCCTTATAATTTGGAGTTCCCATCTGTTGGGGTCGATCACGTGTTATTTCTTCCTCCCTCTCCTACTCCTCTTTCTCCTCCTTATTAGCAGGACCTCCTGTTTTCATAGGTATGTGGGATACATTTGCAGTAGCAAAACACTTTCCCATTCACGATCTTGCTGCAAACAATTGGGGGGGGCATCATTACTACTGTTGATCAGACTAGGAAACTGAGGCTTGAAATGTGACTTGGCAGTGAAGAGCGCTGGAATCTCCAAACCAGGTTCCAGTATCAGCTCAGCCCCTAACTTGCCGGACCCCTTGGATGAGTCACCTCCCCTCCCTACATCTCAGTTTCTCCCCTACAGCTAAACACACATTTTCATTCCTGGTACTGTAAATTTCCCAGGGCCCTACTGGCCAGGAGGGCAAAAGCCTGTACCTTTGGCCCCACTGCGGTACCCAAAGCAGGAGTAAGGTTGGAAGGCATAGGGAAGAGTAGCCACCCCAGGGGTGGCCTTCCCTGGACAATGGCTGGGCTGAGTGGGCACCAAGACCAGAGTCCCTTATCAGGTATCATGGTCTCCAGGGCCTACACAGCTCAGTGCCTCACAGAAATGACTTTCCCCTGTGGCCTGAGAGGCTCCAAGCTCCTGCTCATGCCCAGAGCCACAGCTTCTGGAACCCTGACATGTGAGTTCGTGGTCGCATTCTCCGGCGAGCACAGACAATTCGGTGTGATGCCTGATAGGACTGACCACTCACTGTGGGCCAGATGCCACTCTGAAGGCTTTCCAGCCATGATCACATTTAATCCAAACCCCAATCCCATGAGCTAGGTTTTATTATCCTCATTGTACAGAGGGAGACAAGAAAAGTAAAGTCTCAGAGTTGGAGGAGCAGGAGAAGGGAAGCCTTCAGTTTCTCAGCCTCCCCCCAGGATGACAGAATCTCCCAAGGCTAGGGTCCCAGGACCACTGAAGCCAGCGAGGCCCCAAGGCTAAGGGAGCTACTTCCAGCTAAGGTCCCAGGGAGTAGTGGAAGCCTAATGACTTACGGGTGATTAACTACAAGAAAGTAAGCATGAAACGAGAAAGCTTTATGCCTTAGAAATTTGTTACAAGCCAACCAGTTGTTTTCCACCTGCTTCAAGAAAGAATTAATTGGAGGTCAGACAGCAGGAAGAACTTCCCAATGACTAGAAGAGCAGGGTGACATCGTCTCTGATGATTGGTTTTGAGAGAGGTGTTACCCCCATCTAGACCAACAGTTTGAGTCGGAGAGAGGCGCATCAAATGCGCTCCCCTCCAGCTGATTTGCATTTGCAGCTGGGAGTGGGAGAGGCCCTGGGCAGCAGTTCTGGGGTAACCGAGGGAACAAACAAGGAAAATAGGGGACGTCAATCCTTATCTGGAGCTCATTAATGGGGAACATTAGTCAGCTGTGAAGGCCCAGATGGGGTGATAGGCATGCAGGTGGGCAGGGGTGAGGGGCAGGGGCAGAAGCAGCCATGGGGGAGAAAAGGTATTGGCCTAAACTCCACCTCCGCATCCACGTGCCCAAATCCAGGGCAGAAGGACACTATAAGTGCCCGTGACCCAGCCTCCCAGAGGCCCAGAGGAAGAGAGAGAGGAGAGAGCACAGCGCAAACCTCCTGGCCTCAGGCCGCTGGGCCAGCCCACGGAAGGCTCCGCAGCATGTGGGAGCTCCGGTCGATAGCCTTCTCCAGAGCCGTATTGGCGGAGTTCCTGGCCACGCTCCTCTTCGTCTTCTTTGGCCTTGGCTCAGCCCTCAACTGGCCACAGGCCCTGCCTTCTGTGCTGCAGATCGCCATGGCTTTTGGCCTTGGCATTGGCACCCTGGTACAGGCTCTAGGTCATGTCAGCGGGGCTCACATCAACCCGGCTGTGACTGTGGCCTGCCTGGTGGGCTGCCACGTCTCCTTCCTCCGAGCCGTCTTCTACGTGGCTGCCCAGCTTCTGGGTGCTGTAGCAGGCGCTGCTCTGCTCCATGAGATCACGCCAGCAGAAATCCGCGGGGACCTGGCTATCAACGCCGTGAGTAGCCCAAACTTCCTCTGTCCCTTCTACAAGGGCTGGTCTTGGGGAGCCACTTGGAAAGAGTGAGATGAGAAGGACAGGCTCCGGGTGGGGGTCTAGATGGCGAGGCAGAGGCAGAGAAGAAGCTGGAGCTGGACACAGAAGCCCCAGGAGAACCGGTAGGCAGGACGTTGGTGTCAGAGCAAAGGCAGGATACACACAGGGGAGCTGGAACCTCCAGGAGGAAGAGTGCGTTGAGTTTCTGTTGGACTTGCTGCCTGAAGTATGGAGAGGACTGGGCCAGACCTCAGCTGGGGACAGTGTCTCAGAGCAGACAGGGCTTCTGAGCTGAGAGGACTTCAGAGTACAATGGCAAAGGTCTTCCAAAGAGAAGAGGAACTGAACATTTCTTCAGCTTCTCTTGTGCGTGGCCACAGGACAGCCACTCTTCAGATGCTTGAAGCCTCACAATAGCCCTGAGAAGCAGGGATAGGCGTGTAAGAACTGGGGCTCAAAAAAGGGCCCGACCATCAAACAGGCTTGACGATAAAGCCTGTGCTCATTCCTCCTGAGCCATCACCTCAGCCTTGTTTGCAAGCAAAAATTAGGATGTAAAGTGAGAGAGGAGAGAGCACAGCACAAACCCCCTAGCTTTGCAGTTTGTCAGTATGAGAGAAAACACCAGAACCTAGAGGATAGGTGGAGGAGCAGGATTTTCCCAGACCCTGGAAGAAGGGCCCAGGCTGGCTGCTGATTATAGGACACCATGCCTAACTGGGCACCTCAGGCACTTTGAGAGCTGGAGGTGATGCTGTGACCCCTGTCCTTGGTCTGTGCAGGGAATTTGAGGGCCAGGGGCATACGGTTCACTCATCACAGCTCCTATATCATAACCCTGCCCAAACTAGGACAGCAAGTACCCACAGTTCCATCTCCTGCTTGCGTGGCCTGGGCCCCGATGTCTCTAAAGGGCCCTGCATGGTCTCTGTGGTTGTCACTTCCCCTTTACAAGTGGTCTTCCTTGTGCAAGAGGCAGATTTTCCCAGATGGAGAACTCTCCCTTCTTCAAAATATGGCAGATAGGAAAAATATGACAAGGCCGAGATCCCAGGGACAAAAAAATGTTAGCATGGTCAAGGTAGTAGAGGAACATGCCCATTTCCACTGAGGACAAAATGAGTGCCTTTTGCAGTGGGGAGGGACCCAGCTAGAAAAGAAGAATTTCTGGAGAACATGGTCTTCCCTAGTCCCGTGGCTCTTGGAGCACAAAGAGGCCCTAGGGAGCACTCAGTCCGGCTCCTCCATCACTCTTCAGTGGCCTGGGGCCATCAGAAGGGCAGGCTCTGGGATGCCTCCTCCAAGCTGGAACTGGGCATTTTCCATCCTGAGGAACTAGAGAGAACCCTGCCTGGCTGGAATGGGGTAGCAGTGGGGCTGACTTCCCCTGAGGCTCAGGAAAATCAGATGGCCCCCAAGGCTGTGCCAAGTGTCCTCTAGAGATGCTTAGAGCCAGTCTGGTTGCCAGAAAGTTGCCATTGATCTACGTTTGCCCTGTGCCAGGCCAGACACTATCTCATTCTTGGTACAACCCTGTGGGGTAAATTCTGTCATTCTCCCATCTTGAGTGGTAGGTTGAGGCTCAGGATTCAATAGATCCAAATCATAGATGCAATAGGCCATGTACAACAGGAATGGAGCTGTGACGGCCCTTGTTGTTTCCAGTCCTCGCACAGCTCTCCAGAATCCATTTTCTTATCCGCATTTTACAGAGGGACAACCCAAGACCAAAGTAAATAGGGCCCTGCAGAAAACCAGAGACCTCCACAGTGTCTACCTCCAAAGCCCCTTTCACTGTCCCTTACAGAACCTCACCTGGACAGCAGCCAGGAACGGAGGTTCGACTCCCAGAAAGATCTAAGAGCGCCAGACTCATGTCTAGGTGAGGGATTCAGGGCCTAGAGGAGGAGCATGGAGTTGAGGTGTCACAGCTCCAACCTGCCCCAGAGGGCAAGGCGTAGGGTATAGGATGACACAACCCAGAGAGAAATCCAGTGCTGGGTGGGGTCCAGTTATGAAACTGCCTCCATGAAGCACTGAGTTCTCTCTTTACCCAGGGCAGGGACTGCTCGCACCAAGGGCAGTCTGAATGGGCTGGAGGCCTCACAGTCCAGTGCTCCCACACCCACCCCAACCTCCACAGGATGCACAAGGAGCAAATCATGGGGCAAAACTGGGGAGGCCTGGAATGCAGTGGGGAGCAGCAACTGTGAGGAAAAGTGTTGTGTGCTGTACCGTGGGGCTGGGTGCACTCCAGGCCATCCCCACACCAAGTCCCTGGACCCTATCCCTGGGAACCATCTGACCACAGGAGGAGGGCCCTCGGACTCCTACACTGTGTCTTCCCAGAGGAAGGAAGGCCTTCCTGTTATCTTCCTGATAAAGTTGAAACCTTCTGAATCAAAATTCAGAATTGAAGGAAGCATTGTTTTCTGCTCATGCTGTAGGCACACAACCTCAGCCTCAGCCTCAGCCTCGGCCTCAAGATCCAGTGGTTAAGCAGCCAGTTTTCCTCCCTCAGCCTGGAGTGGCCTAGAGTACCCTGGGTCCATCAGGAAGCAGTCAGCAAGAGGGTCACAGAAGGTGTCTGAGCCCAGACGTCTGGCTCCCAGCCCAGTGACCTCCCTGCACCAACTGCAGGTGGACCGGAGAACAGGGCAGAGAACATGACCACTTATCCCTTCTCTGTCCCCAGCTCAACCACAACACAACAGTTGGCCAGGCGGTGACCGTGGAGCTCTTTCTGACCCTGCAGCTGGTGCTCTGTATCTTTGCCTCCACCGACGAACGTCGTGGAGACAACCTGGGCAGCCCTGCCCTCTCCATTGGTTTCTCTGTGACCCTGGGCCATCTTCTTGGGGTAGGTCAGACATGGGTTCCAGCTTCCCTTGAGGGACAGACACAGTCTTCACCAAAGAAACAGAAACAGAGACCGCTCTAGAGATGCACACATAGAACTCCCAAAAGTGATAGGCTTAAAGACTCTCAGAGAGACAGACACACAAAATGTCCAGGAGAGACACACAACCCAGAGGTGCTGACTGCCAGATACCCCAGAGTGATACCTACCACTCTGGCCCCAAACGTATACAGAGCCTAGGAATCAAATCACAGTGTCAGTTGCCCATCAAATGCGTTGCCTTTAGGTTAAGTTCCAGCACTGGAGATGGGGGACAGGGACTCCCTGGCTTGTCCTAATCTCCTTTTTCTCTTTGACCCCCACTTCCCATCATAGATCTACTACACTGGCTGCTCCATGAATCCTGCCCGCTCACTGGCTCCAGCCGTTGTCACCGGCAAGTTTGATGACCACTGGGTAATGAAATGACACATCCCCTTCCCTAAAAACCCATCTCAAAGGAGAACGAGGGCTGGAACAGAATGGGCAAGGAGCTCAGCGGCTCCACATGCCCCCTTCTGGGGCCCTGTCAGGTCTTGGGTTTTATCCTTCAGAACTAGTGCCAAAGCCTCAGTTTCCCTTCCCTGTCCCCAGCTGTAAATGAGGATGACATTTCTTATGTTACCGGTTTCCTGGGAAAACTAAGATTACCCGTGTGAAAATGTAGCGCAGTGCCCAGCACCGTAGTGTTTGTAACAGTTAACATACTTTTATTGCTTAACACTTACCTAGTGCTTAGTGTGACTAGACTCTGTTCTAAGCGCTCTGCAAACTTCAACTCATTTCGTCCACTGGACACCAGGAGGTAATCATTGTTGGAAAGGAAACCGGCACAAAGGTAAGCGTCAGGTTCACACAGAGAGAGAGAATCAGCATTTCCTCCCTTACCCTCCACGCTAACAAGCCGTCTGCGGCGGCTTGCGTTGCCTTTACCAACTTTGGGAATAAGCATTTCATTGTGTTAGTCCGGGGCCGCGGGAGAGGAGCTGGTCCCGGGCCCCACACTGTGCCCGTGGCCTGGGTGCGAGGTGCCAGCGCTCTCTGCTCTCGCCTCAGGTCTTCTGGATCGGGCCCCTGGTCGGCGCCATCCTGGGCTCTCTCCTCTACAACTACCTGCTGTTCCCCTCCACCAAGAGCCTGTCGGAGCGCCTGGCGGTGCTGAAGGGCCTGGAGCCTGACGTCGACTGGGAGGAGCGCGAGGTGCGGCGGCGGCAGTCGGTGGAGCTGCACTCGCCGCAGAGCCCGCCGCGGGGCAGCAAGGCCTGAGCTGCAGCCTCTGGGCCTGGACGGCAGGCAGCACAGTCCTGCTGGGTGCGGCCAGGCATGCAAGGCCCACCCTGTCCCTGTCTCCCCAGGCCCGAGACTGCTCCCAGGACAGAGCAGCTGGCGGCAGGAAGGGGGCCTCTGGGATAGCAGTGAGCCTATGGATCCCCTGCCGGGGCGGAGGCTGTGCACTGCTCTGGCAGTGACTCTCTGGTCCCTGACAGGAAACTGAAGATTTAAGAGACCGAGCTGGGGAGGGAGGGAGGGAGGGAGGGAGGGCAGGTGGGAGGAAGTGGAAGTTCTGAGAGCCTGAGCCTAGGTTCTTGGGTGAGAAGTGTGGAGACCCCCACCTTAGAGGTTCAGGAATGGTGCATTCCATTTTGCTAGTGTGCAAATGTATATTCATCCTTACTTTGCTCTGTCCTCCAGTGCAGAGTTTGCATGTGCCTGAGTGTGAACTGGTATGGTGATGTTAGTGTGCAGGGCCAGGGTCTCTCACTCCCCACTTTGATCTCCTCCTCCCACACTTGCAATAAATCCACTTCCTCTGCAGAGGATGAATCTTCCGAGCAAGTTACTCCCAGGAGAAGAGGAAAGGAGAGTCTGAAGGGAAGGCCCTGATTCCAACCCCTGCCTTGCCCCTTCTGGAAAATTGCCCCAAGCTGCAGCACCAGGCCTCAAGATTTACCCTGATGCATTGGTGGAGGCAGAGAAGTATCAACCAGAGAACAGCTCCACCAGAAATGGCCTCTGGGGAAAGGAGGTCTAAGGCTGGGCATGGTGACACATGCCTGTAATCCCAGCACTTGAGAGGCTGAGGCAGGAGGACTGCTTCAATCCAAGGCCAGCCTGGGCTACAAAGTGAGTGCAAGGCCAGCCTGAACCGCATAGTGAAGCTCTGTCTCAGTGGGGCCTGGTGGTACATGCCCATAATACGAGGAGGTTGAGGCAGGAGGAACTCTGTCTCAAAACGATTTTAAAAAAAGAAAGAAAAAAAGAAAGGAGAGGGCTGAGTGGCCAAGATTTCCTTTCTGCCCTTAGCAAGGACTCTTCAAGGGAAAGCACACATATGTGTGTACATACATGCATGTGTGTGCATGTGCAAGCACGTGTGTATGCAAGCACCCATGAGACCCCCATCTGTGGGGGGCGGGGGGAAGACCCTCAGATTAACCTTCTCGGAAAGGCAGAAAACCAAAGCCCTTTGTGGGCCCCTGCCCTTTGTGTTCAAGGGGGGAGATTTGCAACTAGACACTTGTTGAAAGGAGACACTCAGTTTCGCAAGTGAGCCTCTCGCCCAGCTCACACCTATGGCTGGCTGGCCAGGGCACTCAGGCATGCAACCACAGCACAAGGCAGCAGCCACCACCACGGTCCTGTTTCTCCCCCAGCCCTGGGAGTACTCCTCCCCGCAGAAATCTCTGCTCCCCCCTCCTTGGGGGTGGAACCAGACAGCGCCCTTAAGTTGGATGCCCCTTCTGGCTCCCACACTGAACATTTATTGTGGACACTGCAGACCAGAAAAGGAAATGACTTGCCTGGGGCAGAGGCAGACGTGAGTCTAGAACCCAGGATTCTACATCGCCAGGCCAATGTGATGGTTCTCAAAGGAGACTCCATAGGATTAAGCGAGACCATGAACGTGAAAATGCTGGGTGAACAGTATTCTTAATACTAGTAGCCTGCATTATGAGGATGATTTTCAGTATTTCTGCTTCCTCTGGAGGGAGGCAAATACAGAAGGGGCCTGATCTTCAGCCTCCTTCCCCTCTTTTAGTTGGCGGTAAAAGCAAAGGAGAGCCCTGGAGGTCCCAGGCTCCAGGCAGAAGGAAATGGGATTGGCTGGCTGCCTCCTGGGGCAGCCTCTTCTAGCACACACACCAGCAGGTCTTCCTCTTCTTTCCCTGCACCTTCCAGACCCTTCTTCCTGCACAACTGGCCCGGAATCACAGTGGAAGCCCCTTTCTCTAAGTTCCCAGTTGCCCCAGGCTTTCAAGGCTTTTGTCTATTTGCCCCTCTCTTTACCAAACTCCCACTGTGCGCCTCTTCTCTCCTCGGCTTCCTTCACAGATAGTGTGTGTACAAGGACTTCTCTGTGGCAGCGGTGCTGCTCTCGTGCAGGCTTTTTTCTGTCTTCCTTGACTAAAGTTCTCTCTGAAGTTAGAAAAAGGCTCGCTGGCCATCGCTACTATGGAGAGGACACTCACTCCCAAAACCCTTCCTCCTGGTAGCTGAGTTTCCTTGCTCTAGAAGGCAGCTCATCTACACCCCACTACATCCTAACAAACAAGACACCAAGAATCTCTATGTCTGTACCACTTCCTAGCTTGCTTCTCACCAAAAAAACAACTGTGAGATTCTCCACTACTTCTAGCCCCTGTTGGTCAGATTGAGATCAGAGGCCAGTGCAGGATTCCAAGTGACGGGGTGGAGGGAAGTTGGCAGTTACTGAGCATCTCTGAATGCCGGCCACTGTGCTGACTGCCTTATACATATTAGCGTATCTCATCCTAAAACTTCAGGCAGGAAGGACAATGACCCCCAACTATGCAAGGTTTACTATTCCCAAAACACTCGCTTAGCATCCCTGCTTGCTTCCCAATCCTGGTCAATAGGGAAAAACTCTTCTTCCTATCTTATAAATTCAGAAACTCAGGGTAAGAGACTTTCCTAAGAACACATAGCCATTGGATTAAAGACTTGAACTCAGGTTTTATGCAAATCCCCATGATCTTCTCCCAGGGGCTCCCAGGGAAAGCTCCCTCCTGGGAGCCCTTGACGAAATGAGAACACTCAGCTAGGCCTGTCCAGCTCAGCCCAGACCAGGCCACTATCTGCAAGTGGACAGAAAGCCTGGTAGGGAGGAGGTGACAAAAGACACAGAGTTGGTTTCTGCCTCTGGTCACCTAAGGAGGTCAGGCGTAGGTCACACCAGACAGAGGCAGAGCAGCACGTAGGAGGCAGGTCTCTGAGCTGTGATGAACATGGCTCTGAGCTGAGAGCAGGAGGTGGCTGACCCCTGGGTCCCAGCACCACCCTTCTCCACAATCCAACCTAATGCCAAATGATATGGTACCCCGCAAAAGTTGCTTTGAGATTTTGTATGTCTGAGCTGTGATTTCATGTAGATCTGATGTCTCCCAGCTAGATTGTAAGCCCTTTGGGACAGAGTACCTTCCAGCTCATGGGTGGCATTTTCCCTATCTTCCCTCCTTGGTCCTTATCTAACCTTATCTTACTATAAGCTGTGCACATAGTAAGCTCTCAATAAATGCTCATTTATCTATCAGTGAGGGTTGTTTCTTCCACAATTTGGAAATGATAAAATTCAGGTACCAGAAAACAGACTGAGCACCCGGCCATTTCTACCCCAGCCCACAGCTTCTCCTAGGGCATTAAAAGGTCCTGAGAGATGCCAGCTCTCCCAGCAGGGAAGGGTCTGGGGAGGCGCTGCTCCCTGGACTCCAGGGACACAACTCCAGGACACAATAGCTCCAGAAGTCTCTCGGAACAGCCTGGAGCAGAGTGACCCAGATGGTTAGAGAGAAGGAAGCACCTCACCCATGGGCCTGGGCTTTGTCCTCACCTGTCCACTCCCAGTGACCAAGTCTGTATGGCACCCTGAGCTTCCCCTCTCAGGTCACTGTGTGATCCCAGGTGAGTAACCTCTGAGTCGGTGCCTTCACTAGGTAGCTTGAAGTTAAGTCACACAGCAGAGGCCAGTTATGATCTATTTGTATAGATGCCATTCTGAATCTATAACATGGTCCGAACAAGTTCCTGGGCTTTCCAGTCCTTTACTAGCTGACAAGGACCAAGCTTGAATCCTCAGGTAGATGCTTCTCTCAGCAGGTCAGCCGCCTGTGAACACTTCTGTGTCCCGTTCACTCCAAGTCCATGGAGCTGGAGACCTGTGGACTCGGAAAGACAGTGCCTGGGAGAGGATGGAAGAGAAGGGGGAAGGGTGCAGATCGAAGGCTAGTTCAGCTGTGAAGGCCTCTGGGGTCATCAGGGCCATTTTGAAGTCAGAGCCTCAGGCCCTGAAGAAGAGCCTATATATAGCTGCTATGATCTGCTGGTGGCAGGGCCTCAGGACCCATGGGAGAAAGGACGGGCAGCCCTTCTGCCTCAGGAGAGGGACGGAGGAGGAGCTGCTCCAGCAGGAAATGCCAGAGCAGAACAGGAACAATAGTGGAGTTTCTTTGGCCCCTGTTTGCTTTGGCCTCTTAGCTGCTACAGAGCCCAGAGTGGCTCCTCCAGGTCCTCGGCTTTCCCACAGCTCCTCCCCTCAGGACCTGCCTGGCAGACGGACAGGAGGCACCTGTTCTTTCCCTTAGCTGCAGCCTAGGTAGGGCTCAAACCCAGGGGGGCATTTTAAACTAATAACACCCAGGAGTATGCTAAGTGCTTCTCAAGCAACTGGTGGTGATAGCGGGGAGGGTGCACCTCCTCTCTCAGAATCCTGAGGATCTCTGGGGAGCCTTCCAGCCTCATTCCCCACATGCCAAACCTGGAGACGATGGAGGAGAGGAACTAGGAGCTCAAAGGGAAGGCACAAGGACAGGCTGGGAGGAACTGTCCTGTCCAAGAACTGAAGGACTTCAGAGAAATTGAAAAATACTAAGTGTAAGAAATGCTGCCACAGAAAATCAGAGATAAGAAAGAAAGACACAAAAATTAAAAGAAAGAGTAAGGGGAAGAAGGCGAAAAAAAGAGTTAAGATAGGTGTACCAGCTCCACACAGGAATGGAATCATTATGTCCTGCAAACATGGATGACTGTAAAATATTACAAGAGGCAGAGGAAAGACAAAATACAGAGCAGATGGAAACATGAATGGAGAGAGAGAGACTCAGACTGTAAAAGGAAGGGAAAAAACAAAAAATAAGAACAGGTAAGGCAGAGAGAGTGAGGAAGGAGAATTTAAGACACAGACTGACAGTATTAAATAACAAAGGCAGAGAGGCCAAGAAAGTGGAGAAGGGGAGAAAAACAGAGCAAGGAAGAGACTGGTGAGGAGGGAGAGGAAAAGATGGAGAAAACTGGGGGTGGCAGCACACACCTGTCATCCTAGCACTCTGGGAGGCCGAGGTAGGAGGATCTAAACTCTAAACCCAGACTGGGCAACTTAACAGGGCCCTGTGTTTAAAATAGAAAGAAAACAAAGGAAAGGAAAGGAAAGGAAAGGAAAGGAAAGGAAAGGAAAGGAAAGAAAGGAAAGGAAGGAAAGGAAAGGAAAGGAAAGAAAGGAAAGGAAAGGAAAGAAAGGAAAAGAAAGGAAAGAAAGGAAAGAAAGGAAAGGAAGGAAAGGAAAGGAAGGAAAGGAAAGAAAATGAACAGGACTAGAGGCAGGATGTAGTAGTGTGATGGCCCTGGGTTCAATCTCCGGTACTCCCCCAAATAAATAAAAGTGGGACTTGGACAAACACTGGGATAAGAAGCAAGGGATCGCTGCTATGGAGAGAGGAGCCAGGAAGTAACGCGGCTTGAAAGAAGAGACTGAGAAGGCTGAGAGGAGAAAGAAGCCAGACCCCGACCAGGCACTCCTGGTGGGGAGGCAGCAGAGGTCCAGCCCTGGCATGGGAGGTCTGTGGCCCCTAATGCCGGGGCCTCTTGTGTGACCCCAGAACGACCCTAATTGGCCACGTCCCTCCCAGCTATGACCAGAGGACCCCCACCCCACCTCCTGCAGGGACTCAAGGGATCCCCAAGAGGGCTGTGCCTCAGGATGGTGGCAGCCTCGAGGAGTCTGCTGCCTCGTCAAGGTGCTGCCCGCACGCCCGGCTTCCAGGATTGCCAAACGCAGGCTGGCACAGTGCCCCGGGTGCCCTACGACCCCGCTCAAGCCGGCAGACAGGGAACCGGGAGGCGCTGTCTTCCGAGCAGCGCAGTACTTCGGCGGTGTCCGTGGGCGAGGCCGAGTCAGGAAGGATGCTCGGGTCAGGAGGCAAAGGAAAAGGAGGAGCTGCGCAAGGACGGGCCTGAAAAGAAGAAATGGAGGCCGGGAGCAGGTAGACTTTCAGACCGGTCGGATCGAGCGCCCAGACCTTGCCAAGTCTCCCAGCAGCGCGAGGCCCAGAGCCCGGAGCGGCGCGGAGCGCACCATGCTCAGGTCGTCGGCCGCCCGGCCGGTCTACGCGGCCGGCTGGGTCACCTGGCCCGGGGCGGCGGCCGCCGAGTCCGCTCCGCGCGCGCCCCGCGGGCCCCCGAGCGCCGGGGCCGCCCCCTGCCCCCCCGCGCGCGCCCCGCAGCCCGGCGCCCGCCCCGTATATAGCGCGCAGTGCCGGGCCGCCGGCCGCCCCGCCAGCGCCGCTCTCAGCGCCCGCCCGACCCCCGGGCCCGCCCGCGCCCCAGCGGCCGCCCCCTGCCGCCGCCGCCGCCGCAGGGCCCCCGAGGCCAGCATGAAGAAGGAGGTGTGCTCCGTGGCCTTCCTGAAGGCGGTGTTCGCGGAGTTCCTGGCCACCCTCGTCTTCGTCTTCTTCGGTCTCGGCTCGGCCCTCAAGTGGCCGTCGGCGCTGCCCACCATCCTGCAGATCTCCCTGACCTTTGGCTTGGCCATAGGCACCCTGGCCCAAGCCCTGGGGCCGGTGAGTGGAGGCCACATCAACCCTGCCGTCACCCTGGCGCTCTTGGTAGGCAACCAGATCTCGCTGCTCCGGGCTGTCTTCTATGTGATAGCCCAGCTGGTGGGTGCCATTGCCGGAGCAGGCATCCTTTACGGAGTGGCACCGACCAACGCCCGGGGCAACCTGGCCGTCAATGCGGTGAGTGCCCATCCCACTGAAGGAAGGGTGGGCAGGACCCCCAGGGTGTGCTCAGGACCGGCCCCGCGCCTCACCTTGAGAATGGGTCAGCTAAGTGGGGCACGCACACTCTCGCCAGGAAGACCAGGCAGATGACTCTGCAGCAGCCCCGTGCTCCCCACCAAAGCCACCCAACTTCACATCTGTCCCCTTTGTTCCCTTGCCTCATACTGCCCCCGCCCTGGCCTCTTCTGCCTTCACTCTGGTCTCGCTTTTTAATTCCCCTCCCTCTTGCACCCCTCACTTCTCTTGTCTGCCCGAGTGGAGTAGTTTTCACAGAACCACCAGAAAGAAAGCAGTTGCAATCCTGGTTTGGAGTAACCTCTGTGCTTCACTATTTCATTTCATTTCATTTCATTTCATTTCATTTTTATTTATTTTGTCTTTTTGAGGACAGGGTCTCACTATGCAGTTCAAGCTGGCCTTGAGCTCACTGTGTAGCCCAGGCTGGTCTTGAACTTGAAACGATCCTCCTGCCTCAGCCTCCCAAGTGCTGGGATTACAAGAATGTGCCACCACCCCAGTTTATTTTATTTTTGAGACAGGGTCTTGCTGTGTAGTTCATACTGGCCTTGAACTCATTATGTAACCCAGGTTGGCCTTGAATTGAAAGCAGTCCTCCTGTCTCAGCCTCCCAAGTGCTCAGATTACAGGCGTATGCCACCACTAACTGGCTCTGTGCTTCGCTCTGACTGGCCAGTGCACAGTGGTGGTCAAACCACAACAGGTATCATAAGAATTACATTTAGACATGATCCCCCTCATGTAGTGTCTGTGCATAGTGGTCTCTGTCAAGTGTTGATTCCCCCTTTCCTCACTCCTCTCCTCCCTCTCAGCGGCCTCCCCCTTCTGCAGTCCCAGGTTCAGCCCCCTGTCCCATGCAAACTGGGTTCATTAATCAAACACAGAGGAGGATTTTCATGGCCATTGTCAAGCCATGAGTCAGCCACACTGGAGAGACGGGTTTGAGGTTGGCACCAGCAGCGGATCGGGCATGGGTAAGAGGCTGGGGGCAGTTTGCAGTAGGCAAACCGGGCAGCTGCCCATAGGAGGGAGGGTAAAATGCCAGCCTGTGGGGGTTGGGGATTAGGCACAGCCACTGACAGGACCGTGTCCAAGAAAAGTTCCCAACACTCTGCCCTTTAGCCGCAGGCCTGAGCTTCAGACTTGTGCAAACTGTGAAGTACACGGTCTCTTTGACGAATGGCCCCTCTGAGGTGGCATACACAGGCCTGGGCTTCCAGGTGCTCAGACTCCCAGTGTCTTCCTTGGAGGCTGCCAGCCTGGGCCTGCAGGCCCCAGCCACACAGCTGAAACAGCCGGGGCCCTAACCCAGCCTTCCCTTGCAGGTCAACAACAACACCACGGCCGGCCAGGCGGTGGTGGTGGAGCTCATTCTGACCTTCCAGCTGGCACTCTGCATCTTCTCCTCCACCGACTCGCGCCGCACCAGCCCCGTGGGCTCCCCAGCCCTATCCATCGGCCTTTCTGTCACCCTGGGCCACCTTGTGGGGGTGAGTGGTGCTGACCCTCAGCAGGAGTGCCACTGGAGGGAGCTACTCAGGGCAAACCCCAAAAAGCATCCCCTTC
The DNA here is from genome assembly GCA_004027295.1 of Dolichotis patagonum. Lineage (NCBI taxonomy): Eukaryota > Metazoa > Chordata > Mammalia > Rodentia > Caviidae > Dolichotis > Dolichotis patagonum. The sequence continues at coordinate 1,111 of PVJX010019452.1, read as the reverse complement.
AGACTGATGAGTCTCCAGGCAGAGTTCAAGGCTTAGTCTCTTGGCTGCCGGACTCCGGTCCTACCGGGCCCCAGGACAGCTCCCGCCAAACCTTCTCTGGCCCGGGCCAGGGAAAGATAGGAGCAGGAGTTGGCGGAAAGGAAGACACGAGTAAGGGTCCGTGGTCCAGAGACAGCTGGATCATGGAGGAAGAGGTCTCCAGCGTAGGAATCGGGAGATTTGAGTTTGAGATCGGGCTGAGCCGCTGGACCTCTTCATGACCCTGAGAGAGTCCAGCTCCTGTGGGCGGGGATGGGGATGTCGCTCCCTCACTGCCACTCGCGGTCTGTCCAGATCTACTTCACCGGCTGCTCCATGAACCCGGCTCGCTCTTTTGGGCCCGCAGTGGTCATGAAACGGTTCAGCTCCTCGCACTGGGTGAGTCCGAATCCTCCTCTGTCTCCCTGGAAATGTGGGCCTGGAAACCCGGTCATGGCCCAGAAAAACCAGCTGGCCTTTCTGGATGCTATGGTGTTCCTGTGGGTCCTTCCCCCGACCCGGGCAGCCTGTCCCCTCCTTTCTTTCATAGCTGTGGCCATCCCTCCGGGGGCCATCTTTGTGTGGAGGGGAGGTCTGGTCCGTCTGTCTGAGGGTCTGCATGTTTATCCCTCCTGAAGGTGTACTTGTCCCTCTTTAGAGTGTGAGAGCGGGCTTTTCCTGTGGGATCTGTCTGCCTCCTTTGCAGGTCTGTGATCCACGTCTATCCCTGGATCACGGAGGGGTCAGGAGGTCTGTCTTCTGGTGGCAGTTGGGAGTCACGGCCTGGGGCTCATCCTCTAACAGCCAGCCTGTCTCTACCAGGTGTTCTGGGTGGGACCCATCGTGGGGGCCGTGCTGGCTGCCATCCTCTACTTCTACTTGCTGTTCCCCCACTCCCTGAGCGTCAGTGACCGTGTGGCCATCATCAAGGGCACATATGAGCCAGAGGAGGACTGGGAGGAGCATCGTGAGGAGCGCAAGAAGACCATAGAGCTGACTGCCCACTGACTGGCATCGGGCGGGGGTGGAAATCACAGGCGAAAAAAGAAGAAAAACATGACCACAGATCTGCCTTCCCACAGCTGGCTCCCTT